>PNEQ01126408.1:0-17292 GCA_003012365.1 Medauroidea extradentata
ACCCGTCTCAGGGTGGCGAGCGACTGACGACCGTCTCGAAGGAGGGGAGGGTGAATCTGTCCCCTCCACGCGCCCGGCTGCAGCATCACGAGCCTCGAGTTGGCCACGCCTCGGCCATGAAACTCCTCCCACACGCGCCGGTTTTTGAGCCTCGCCAGCTCAACTCTGGCTTTCGAGGTATCTATATACCGCTCTTAAGCGGCGACTCTATTATTTTATTACACGCGTCACTGTAATTAAGGCCAATGTACTTTTAGACCTCAGTTCCGAACAAATCCGTTACATATATCTTGAGAAACAATCACGTGAAAAAGCAATTTTTAGCCAAGTTTGAGGGCTTTAAAACAATGCATGCGATGTGCGTGTTATCTTGAACGTCACATCCACAAGTAGTCGGAAGTGTGTTTTTTTTTTTCGTAGATAAGCATTGTGGACGCACGTTTACTGGTCTCTGAGATAAAACGTAACTCCGAACACGCTGCACGCAGTTCCAGCGCCAGCCAGGCGGCCGCCTTAAAGTCGCTGCACATGTATGTGTCTGTGGTTTTCGCTGACTACACGTGCGTGAATCACGCTCCGAAGCGAGCTCGAAGACACTTAACAACACGAGCCTTGAGAAAATTCGCGACGTATGTGAGTTGCAGCGGTTAACACAGGCCACTGGCACGCAGCTGGGAAACAATACGAGGAACTTAACGGGACGTCTCGGCTGGAATAATTCCCCAAGTTAATTACTTGCGGCACGTCTGGCGCATACACACTTTGTCGGCTGCCTGAAATGCCGTTAAACCCTCAGTCTGGATGACTTGTTGCCAATGACTTATCTGGGGAAAAAGGAAAGGAATCTCAAGTTGTTCGTTTCCTCGCGCTTACCCGGCGTTACAGACAGTACATGTATGCTGATTTACGTGCAGTTCTCTGGCCGGTAGCTGTAGTTACCGAACTTCCTTAGCAATATTTCACTGCTTGAAGCTACTGTACATCCAGTGACTACATTCTACATTGGTAGAAAATTACTCCGTAAAATTATGGAACCATTTAGAATACAATACCGAACATCTACGAAAATTTTACTGACCTTCGGAATGAAAAAATTATGGCTTTTCCGTGTGCATATTCTATGGCATTATTAGTTAACCTACCGTACATTAATTTAACATTAAAGTATTAAGTTTATATAAAGGATGACGTATAAAACGTTATCCTTGTTTAGCGTGATGAACTTATGACACCAGTATTAATGTCCATCTTAAAGTATTGAGATCACTTAAGAAAAACTTCGGGTTTACGCAAATAATGGCAAAGTGTAGGGAAACGTATTTAAAGGAGAGTATTTTTCGGAACCCATTTCCGCAACATAATATAATGTGTATTTTTATTGCAAAATATCCGTAAATTTACAGATTAGTTTAACATTGTGCAAGTCTCTTACCTCTGTCTACAGACGATTCGAGTCCCAACACCGAACTTCAGACCCATAGTGTACCAGGGAGTGTATGGTGGTGTCCCGCAACACCCATTGGTGTGGTTCACAAGGGCTCTGTGCGACGACCTGCGTCCAGGCAGGCCTCCTAGTATGATTAATTGTTGAGCCTTTCGGCCCAAGGGACTCTATAGTTATCGTTTCTTTGTCAGAGGGGATACTGCCTTAGAGGCGTTCAGGCATAATCCCGCGGCTGGTAGCATCGCACCACCGGTCTTTCGGCCGAGTGCGTGAGCCAGCGGCCCGTACCTGCGGTTCCTCTCGTACTGAGTAGGAATACTGGCACAACGACAATCATCTCAGTAGGGTAAAACTAACCTGTCTCACGACGGATATATGTCAGTAGGTAGGTAGGTAAATAGAAATACTTGCAAATGTGCCGATAGTAGCTATCATAAACGTGGCTGTTCAGCCCTTTAAATAGACGCCTACTAATGTTAAAAGATTACATTAACTAAATTTGTAGGAAATAAGTAGTAGAACAAAATCACATTGTGTTACTAACACTGTAGCGGAAACACACACAAAACGTGAAGCCACTGGCCGTGATTAGAAGTTAAACAATACCACCAGTTGCAGATTACTTTAATTAGCATAATCAACGTGGTAGTACATTCATGTGAAGTAGAAAACAGCTTTACGTAGATGTTAATGTTGGCTACACTGGCGCTTGTTCATTTATAGTCTAAATTTGTTTCACTTAACTTCGGTAAATTTTTACAATCTTGAGAACACTTACCTTTTGTCTATTTTACATGTGTTACGCACTGTAAATTAGCAATTTTTGTTATGTAACTAACCAAAGACGCCCATTTAACTGATGTATTTTGACTGCCAAAAACTGTCACAATATACGTACAATAATAATACAAAACAGAAAATACCTGCGCGTGTTGAGTCCACACCCAGTACGTGTTTCAGCCTCACAATTACTCAACTAAACCTTTTCTTTTGGGGAGGGGGACTTGCTACATTATTCCTAGAAGTTGCGCGATATATATTTTTAACATACCGGGAAATGATAACATAAAACTATAAAAATCATACAATTGATATTAATTGTATCAAAAAAATGTTAAGCTCTGATATATTGTTAAAGTATCAAAACAAGTTTTTTTTACATTTCGAGTTTTTTTAAAATTGAAATATAACACCGTTGGGTGGCATCTTAAGTGTAATAATTGCATAGGCACAAAAATAGATACCTGTTTATTTTCAAGATATTACAAAATATTATTTACCATTATGAAACTGGTAAAATGACTCAAAAATAAAAAAAATTGTTAACGGGATTTTAATACTTCCAATATGGCCTATTGGAACCCAAGAAGTGCACTGAGCTAAAGGCGATGCAATGAGTGAGTCACCCCTCTCACTCTAGACTCTAGACGCATACCAATGATCTGGCGAGCAGTCTTCTCTATGAGGCATTTAGTGCTGACCTCACTATTTGGTGTACTGTACCAACCTATGCATTTTTTAATATTTTGAATGAAAATTATCACATCTAAAAAGGACCGTAAAATTTTCGTGTATTTTACTTTCACACCACTCGGAGTATTGGGTAGTTGGCCACCTTTAATGGAAGCAGGGCTGTAGCAGTAACATTCTCCATAAAGTTAAGTAATCACGTTTATTAAATCACCGAATTAACAACCAATAACTCACGGAATCTCTGGGAAAAGTTTCAAAAGAAAAGAGCTTATTTGTTTACAACACCGTATGGATTTTTTAATCGCATGTGCGAAATCCGTGTTTTTCCGCCGGGCAGCAGAGGCCAAGATTGCGGGTCGCGAGTCACGACAGCAGTTACAGCAGTATATAGGGTCGTAAAGGGAGGGGGGACAAGGAGATCGCAAACTATCGACGCCGCTGGGTCGACCTTGCAGAGGAGGCAGAGTCCGTATACGATCGGCCGCCAGTATGGTAGTTTCCCCCCTCCCACTCTCGTACACACAAGCCATGGCATGGTAATGTCCACCCACCCGTTGACTGATCGGCCAGGCTGCGGGCTGACCGACGTCTCAAGGTCACCGTCCGTCCTCCTAACAGCTCTCACCGCTATATGGAACCATCTTCCTCGGGTCCGCCTCTGTCTCCGAGAACATTCTCGCTCGACTGGGAAGGTAAGCCGAGCGACAACGAGGTTGTTACAGACGCTTACACTCAACCTGGCGCAATGAGAGGACTTGGGCCAGGAAGCGGCCATGATCTTTTATCATGGAACCACCGCAGCAATCGCCTGGAGTGATTTTGAGAAACCATGGAAAACAAAAATATAGATGTCCAGGGCCAGTATTCTACACCGGGCGCACCCTCCGGAATGCGAGTCCGACATGTTGCCGTCGAGGTGAGGTGAGACAGTTTTATGGTCCTTTAAGGACGCCGCCTACCCGCGCGTGAGAGGCTCAAAAGCAATGGAGCAGTACGGTCGACCTTGAAGCGCGCATCAAATGCCGCGTCGCCTCAACGATCCAAACACTGAACTAGCGTGCAAGGTTCCCGCCGAACTGTTTTTACTATGGGACACTAAGCTGTGACCAAATAATCTTATTGGTGGAAAATCTGCAGCTAAGTTCAGTGTAGGTCGCAATCTGAGTTTCACATACATCCGGTTAGTACATTGTGAAGTACGGAAGTCTGAAAAGGTCGTTTTTAGCCATGTTGGAGGGCTTAGAAACAATGATTTTAATTAGCATAGTGTCTTAACAATCAGGTTCCGACCTCGTCAGAAGTTGGGTTTTCTTTTCGTACTTTGGCACAATGGGCACACGTGAAATATTTTCGTACAAAAAACTGTTTACTAACACGCTGCAACGCACTTGAAGCGTTGGGTAGGCGTCCGCCTTAACAACGAGGTCTAGTTATTAGTTGGACCTGGCGCGTGAGACATGCTAATTATTATTTCTTGTATGGGCTAACTATTAAACATATTATCAATGCGTTTATCGACGAAAATAACACACACTTCAAACTATGCTCCCATGGTTCTTAAAATGCCGCCCGCTTATTAAAAATACGATCATCAAATTCCTCAAAAGTGCTAAAAATTACTTTTCCACGATGCTGTAGCTGACAAAATGTCAATCGTATTCATAAAACAAAATAATATATACCTGCATTCGAAACAAAATAATAGAAACCTGCATTCGAATTAACTACATACTTCCCACAGTTAAAATAATAAGGTCATCGCTTGTAGTCCCGTTGAAAAACACTTTCTACGAAAACACTGCACGGTAGTTTAGTACTTCGCGCCTAGAGGCGAGGAGGTGTTTCACGCACGTGTTATATAAGACTTATCACCTTCCCCGTTTTCGTGGCTTTAAAAATCTCTTAAGAACCGATAAGCGCGAAGAGAGGTGCAGGGACAACACGACCTCCATGCCCGAACCGGGATTCGAACCCCGGACCTTTCGCACCGTAGACCGGCGCCTCACCTGCTAAGCTACGTAGGCCTGCTATGCTATTGCACTGTAACTAGCAAGTGGGACACCACACACTACATTTTGCCGTCACGACTGGATCATGGTTGAAATTACTCCTTGAAGAATGTCCATCCACAGGAGTGCTTCTATAGACTGTTCACGATAAACTGAGCACTGTTTACATTTTTCTTTAAGCCATTTTCCAATCATTTTTAATGTTTTTGACTTGAATACTTCCCTGAAACAAAAAACAATTTAAACATTCCCGCAATCTCAAAACTTAACATATTTGGGCCAAACAAAATATAGTTCTTGGATATTAAAGGTGTTGGAGAGTGTTCAGTTTAAAGTGAACAGACTATAGTAATACTGGCTCTGCAACTCGAGAGAAGCAGATATATGTCTTGATGTAATACTTCAATGAGAAGCAACTGAAACCGGTTTGCTTCTGTTTAGTACGCAGCAGAGGAAGAACTGACGTCGGGAAATCACGTGTGTATTTACCACACAAGTTCGCAGTCACTTGATTGAAACTAGCGTGCCAGGCGCAGGCGTCGGGTTCAGGTTGACTGCATAGGTGGCTGACATGCTGTGGTACTGCCGGCACAAAGTTACTGAAACTGTTTGCAACTTGACACAGTGGCGCCAAACTGAACTCTGGGTAACTTCACAGGCACAGCAACTGCGTCATGATTCCTGAAGTACTTTCTACTGTTTCATGGTCGTCCAGTGTGGTATTATGAGAATATTTCTACTGCACGTGTTTATAAACACCATAAAAAATCTACAATATTGTACTCGTATTGCGCCGGTATATCGATCAAAGTGTCCATTGAAAGAATCTCTTAGAGATTCTAATTTCAGATAAGCTCTGTAAGAATATGTGATTGGAGAATTAACTATTATTTAAAGCGTGTTTATTTTCCTGTTGTGATAAGCCAACATTTTAGTAATGTACGCCCTTCACGCACTTGCTTATTATTTCTCAACGCACGGCACGGCTACTACTATGACCTTTGAAGAGCTGTTTTTATTTGTCTCGCTAATTAAGTAAACAGCGGCATTAGCCTCATCATGACTTCAAGTCTGCTTTGTCTTGCTGCGAAGTTTTTTTATGCGCAAAATAAACTGTCTAATGGAGGTTTGTGCATTTCGCTTTCTCAGGTTCGTACCACACAATCGTAATATAATCTCCGATATTTAAATTCAAATGAATGAGCACGGTTTCAAAACTTAAATCACACGCGAGTTATGTTTTATGACCGTACACTTCAAGCAAACTTACAAATACGCGCAGAAGCTCAACATACCTAAGGATCTAGACCTTGACGAATTGATGAAATTCTAAATAAAAATTTAAAGATTAAAAAACTTTTTAAAAATACAAAAATACTTCCCTTTTTGTTTTTATATACCAAACATTATAGTCTGCAACATCGTTATTCAATGTGAATTATTTGAGTTCGGTAAGTCAGTTACTTATCCTTTATAAAGCATAAAACCGTTTTATGCAAATTTAGACATTGACATGCCATTATAAAAAATACGAAAGCTAAGAAATTTTCAGTGCAGTAGAAAATAGTTACACTGTATGTCTATAAAACAAAACACATCTCGTACAGATAAAAAAATATATTAAAACAATAAAAATTACCGGTCAAGCACTCCCTTATGAATCCGACAAATCTGACAGTAAGATATCACATGTTCTGTTTTTAGTTAACTGCAATAGTAAATAAGAGCAAGAATTTTATTTAATAAAAATTGGTAACGCTACGTGTTTAAGGGAATGCAATATATGTTACTAAACGAATACAATTTTTTTTTTGTGTACCAATAGCAACTCTAGTATCCCCCCCCCCCCCCCGACAAGCATGTCAGCTGACAGATCTTATTTCCAGCTGAGTTTTTGCACGATTCACAAGAATAAACTTTTAGAGTAGATATACGTTCAAATACAACGAAGTAGTTCACAGATACGCACCAGAAAAGTTTTCACTGATCTGTTGGAACTAGGCATTCATTTATAACATATATTATATAAATGTATGTTTTTCCCACACCGCTGTGCATAAGACAGCGAGGCGTCATCGCTATCGATGTCTCGAAGTGGCGTGTTAGTCGACCCAGTGACACCTGGCGGGCCGAGACAGAATGCTGATTGCAAGGTAACAGCACGTAGTCTTTGTATCCAGCACTATTCATATCCCCCCCTCCCACCCTCGTGAGTTGCTTGGGCTTGCGCAGTGAATTATGGGTGTTGTGGTATTATGGGCCGTGTTTTCGTGACAAATGACACTTGCCGCATTCTACCCCTCCCTTCCTCCTCGCTTCCTTCATCACCCTTCTTCTCCCCTTTCAGATCTCTTCTTCTTTTTTTCGAAATTATAAGAGTGTGCAGGTACAGGGTTCCCAGAAAGTCTCACTGCACCGTCGCATTCGTAATATCGTGACGCGACCACACGTGTTGTGCACTCAGCGATCATTCCAGAAAGTGGCGTTCCTCTCTAAAAGCTCTTACCACTGAGACGCTTAGTTATACATATATATAATGTGTTAAGGTGGCCGTCTGGGTGAACACATAGCGCGTTCCAAGCCTAGAACAGACGAAGCAGTAAGGACGAGATAACACGCACATCGTGTCTCACCCTAGCCTCTAGGCGCATCACTAAACTGGCGTGCAGTTTTCTCGCCGACAACACACCGGTATGAAACTTTCAATGACGACATTTTTTATGACGTATTATTGAAGCTATACGTATATTTCATAAACCCCCCCTCCCCCCATGTCTTTTAAAAGATTCTGGGGCATGAGTTTTGCAGTGGTTTAGAAAATATATATTTTTAACGCAAATTAACACATATATAAAAAATTCATTCTGGCAGTTGTAACACTTATATATCATAGTTTTTATCTGAATATTCCTGCTGTAATACACCAAACGGCTTTTCAGATATTTGCCCCTGAAATAGCACGTATTTTGTTGTCAAAATCAGCCAAAATTAAGCGAAATAATTTTTTCCCTAGCAAACGGTACATTATTAAAAAAAAAAAAAAAAACACTGTGGCAAAATTGTGTATCGTATGACTGTACACAGTCTCAAATTTTTCCAAAGCATTTGATTAATATTCACGTTATTTGCAATTGTTTGACATAAATGAAAGATCGTGGCCTTAAAGCGACAAAAAAAAAAACACATATTTTCGCCATTTTAGTAGCTAGAAAATATGCTGTAATGAGCAGTGGTGAACTACTGATGGGTATACACACGTGTAACGTTCTTTAAGTGCTATTCCTAAACACACGTCACTCAGGTGCGATGAGACGTTTTCCAATAATCTGGTAACGGCCAAAGCTCTACACACTGCTCGGTTGCCTGAGGCGGCCATTTTATTTATATATATATTTTTTCAAATGCTGTGGCCATTAAATTTTCAGGTTCTTATTTTTGTGTAAACATAATATAACAGTTTCAACATTTAACGTTCTGCAATGAAATTACATGAATATTCTGCTATTAAAGCATTCTTACCATATTTGGTGCATTACTTTACAAAACTGTTTATTCTCTTGTAACGTCACCGCAGTACTTTGTTATGCTTCCGGCTGCAGTTCTTATCAACGCATTATTGAGAAGTATAGGTACTAAATTTCACACCTCCAAACCGCCGATATTTTACGAACATGTCATGAAGTGTCCATCTCATAAAAAAATTTAGAAAAACACCGAAACTTGCGAAACATTTGAAAAAAAATTTGAAGCAGCTAAATATTTCGAAGATTTTTTGTGATTTTTCGTTGCTTGTTAGCAGAATAGATGTAGTGCAATTAATACACCTTAATGACCGCAGCTTAAAACACGAACTAATTGAACTATTACGCAAACGTCAAAGATTCGGTTTCAATGAGACTTATAATTTTATTTACTATTTACAGGATCTGTTTACGAAAGCGATCACACTGCCATAAAAAATTTATCTTGTTCGAGAACGTCTTTATGCTGGCGTGTTAGTATTTATTAGTCACTCGTACAGAGAAAGTGGAAACCCCCATATTCTTACGAATGACGCTTAGAATAGAGTGTAACAAACAAACTGCGACATCAGTTTCAAATCATTCAATGTATTTCCCTCTGTAAAAGAATTCAAACTATCACTTCGACATTCTACTTTCAAGGATGTTCTTCTAGGATAAAGTCGTACATCGAGGTGTTAGCTTGCCAACCTAGGGTGGACCTCTTACAGGACAAAAAAGTGAGTGGAAATAACGGAGAAGTTACGGTGCAGTTTTCACAACAATACTCTTAAAACATTCTGACACGTATAATTACTCTTGAAAAAAAACTGCCTTTCCTTCCACAAGTAGTATTTGTCAGGAAAAACAAGTGGAGATGAAAAAGAGAAATGGCAAATACAAGCGAAACGACTCCTCGAACTCGTTTAAAATCATTAGTATTAAACACGTCCAGGAAGAAATATTGTTTTACTTCGGAACGTGTTTACTGTCTCTATTCTGCCCGAGTGTACAGTATTGCAGTGTTGCCAGTCCAACCACCCCGAAATTTACAGTCAAAACAACTACATTCAACATAGAATGAAAGCTCGACGTTCTAATGAACATGTCCTTGATTTACATACTGTTATGACCCATGCAGTACCCCCGGGTACTGTTTGGGTAAATATGATACAAGCAAGCTTTACGAAATTGGCACACCTGAACACTCGACCTAACATAGTTTCCTAACCAGGCCAACCTCACTGATGATTTGTAAATATTAAACACTGGATAGAATTACCCACTACGACACGTTGCCACGTACGGGGCGATATTAGGGACGCGTGACGTAATCGACAGGGGTCTGCTGCTCCATATCGACGTCCAGGCCACTCCGCTATCAGGATGCGCCAGGAAGTCCAGATACGACGATGTTCTAGTCGTCGTAACCAGTATATAACACCAGCCTCGGCAATATTATAAACGTGGGGATACCGCCCTAATTAAATTGAGTGGCCTAAAGAACACGCGCTTCAAATGTATGTATTGCAATGTGCAGGGGAATTTGTTTTCTTAACGAAACTATTTCACGTGTGTCTATTGTGCTAATGTACAAAAAGAAAACACACTTCGCATAAGGTCGGAATATCGTTGTTAAGAAACCATTATCATTAAAAAAAATCCTGCTTCGGAGCATTCCAACATAGCTAAAAACGGTCTTTTCAGACTGCCTTACTTCAAAATGTACTACCCGGATGATTGCGGAATCACGCAATGAACTTTGCTACAGACTTTTCACCAATAAAATGACGTGATCACTTCTCATCCACAGTAACAATGTACCAGCGGGAATATTGCACGCTAGTTACAGCGCTTGGCTGTGGCGATGCGGCATTTCATACGCGATTCAAGGTCGCCCTTATAGTTCCGCCACTTCTGAGACTGTAACGCGCAGGTAGCCGGGCGCCTTAAGGCCACGATCTTTCATTTATTTCAAACAATTGCAAATAACTCGAATATGTTTTAACCAAATACTTTGAAAAAAATTAAGGCTGTGTTCAGTCACGCGATACACAATTTCGCCACAGCGTTTTTTTTAAATAATATACCGTTTGCTAGCAAAAAAAATATATTTTGCATCGTTTTGATTTATTTTGACAACAAATTATGTGATATTTCAGGGGCAAAAATTTAAAAATCCGTTTGGTGTATTGCAACAGCAAAATTCAGATACAAACGATGATATATAAGTGTTACAACTGTAAGAATGAATTTTTGATATATGTATAAATTTGCGTTAATTTTTTTTGTAACCACTGCAAAACTATAGAGCGAGGCCTTAAGTATAACTTTCTGATTATTGTTATTGACATCGACAAGGCTAGCCTCCTTCCTTAATTAGATTATTAGAATTGCATTGCATAATGTAATGTGAATCGTAACACGGTACTTAAGAAAAAATGTTAGTAACACTAACGAATGCGTATTTGATGGTATGCCAGCCTTTGACACGAAATAACTTAATAATCTCATATAATCTGAGTGATATTGTAAATTAAAGAGACAACTTTGTACGCTATGTTTATAAATTCATAACATTACGTGCTGCACTGGTAACTAACCTACAGGCTGTTCACTATAAATTGAGCACTCAGCAGAACTTGTAGTTAATAAAAGTTTTATAATGTTAACTTTCGAGAGTGTTGCAAAATAAAGTTTAAGCTGGTTACTAATTACATTGATGTTTTCGTATTAAAAATAGTAAAGATAACTGCAAAACGGCCGAAAGGAAACTTTATGCAGTGCTGAATTTATTGTGAACGGCCTATACACGAGTTGACTCCGCTGTTTTGCGTAGAGTGAAACGTAGATGATAATGTAAGATTTTATCGATTAATGTAAAGCATTAGTTTCACATTCAAGTCTGCATTGTAACTTTCGACGATATTACACAAACGGTCCAACACATGACATTATTCGCAGAAATTATAAATAAATTCATAAGTAAATTACTTTTTAATTTGAAAAAAAAAAAATGATGACATCACAAACTCCACGCAGCCATTCATTCGAGGCAAAATTCAAGAAACCACTGGAAAACCCTCCTATTTTGGTAGCACTGCAGCTTTGTGCACGCATTGCAATGCTTGGCGCGTAGTGTGTGTCTCGCGGTTTTTGGCGCGTTCTGTACCTGTGTCTGTGAATGTTTCAAGGACGCTGGGATAGCACACAACTAAAGGCCTCTCGCGCACACACACGCGCACTTCTGAGGAACACGGCGCGAGAAAAGTGAGAAGGAAAGGTGGAAGAAAGAAACGAGAAGAGGAACGTACACACGTACAAGTGCTATGTGCCGGAATGTTCTCTTTATTCTTCTTTTTACCCACTCCTCTTTGAAAGAAAGTTTTCCTTTCCCCCCTCCTTTTTTTTACCTCTCGAGGGGGAAAAATGGTCTTGGTTTGTCAGTTGGAGTGTGACGAACCATTTGGCGGGTAGGCGGGAAAACTTTTGTCCCCATTGTGAGGGAATGTTTCTGTAGAGGCTAGGGCGAGGAGGAACGACTGCATGCGCGCGCACATCAATAATGCGTCCCAGCAGCAACTGCGCCATGAAAGCTTCATTAGGCATCTAATTGTTGTCGGGGCCCGCGCCCCTTGCCACTATGAATTTCTCTTGATCACGCATCCTCCAGTTAGCATCTTGAAACAGACATCTCGGCCTGACTCGCGGTAAACTGTGGGAACTATCTTCTGTCGTCAATGCCACACGTTAAAACTCACACACGGTGTATCGCATAACCTAGAATGAACAACTGTCCTTCCTTTTCGTCTTCCGAGTCTAGTCATTATTCTCAAGCACTCAATGCCGCTGTTATAATGTTATGTATAAACGAGTTACCAGGAAATCGTCTGTGCTTTTTAGTTGCACAATTCTTCACCGTATGATACAGTTCCTCATTATTTTCACAAAAGGGGCGTGCGTATCCAGAATTTTTTCTGGGAGGGGGATGGGTAACTGTTTAATATTAGTGCTGTCACTGTAGTTAATCGTTCAAAAATATGTATGCAAACTCGTTCCATACATAAAAGGATGTAAAAATATATCTTATGTAGGTAATAAGAACGCTATGTTTAACATGTTACTATTAGGATGTAAAAAGGGTATATATTTCCCGGGAGGGTAGAGATAGGTTCACACAAATATACCGGCCTGTTAAAACTATGTTAAGCACAGCAGATGAAAATCACTACTAATAAAACGCCTAATAACATAAGAATATGGGCGCCTCAGCAGTTAAAATCCCATTTCTGTAATTTACATCGCAGTCTGTAAGGATCGATTTGAAGTAATTAGCATGTAGCCCTAAAATAAAGAGCCGAAGACGCGCAAAGGAATAAACTGCATGCCGAATAAAACAAACACGTCATAAATTTTACATTAGCATGCCTTTGCGTATATGCAACTATTATGCTTAAATATTTCGCACCGAGGGAGATAACCGACGATAACATGTTGGACTGGAATCCCGGTTTCGGCCACCCAAGACGGTTTTCCATGGTTTCCCGATATCACTCCAAGAGAATGTTAGAATAGTTCCTAAACGAAGACCATGGCCGATTCCTATCATAGTTCCTATCCTAATGTAAAGTTGTGAGTAAACCGTCACTAATGGCGTCGCTGTTGCCGAGACGTTTACATAAACACATACGAAATTTCGCTAAGTTATCTGAACAACACACCTTTTAAGCATGTTGAATTTCTATCACTTCGTCGAACAAAACCATTACTAGCATTTACACAAATGTGTAACGTATGTAAATCTAAAATAGAGCGAGAAAAAATTACATTATTTGTCTATACTAGCATTAAAGTCTTCAGCGGGGAACTGGTAACAACGAGCATAAAAGTGTACCAGAGAAGAAAATTAGGGTTATAAACCGAAACGCTATTTTTTGTCAATGCAAATCTGTCAAAGTCAAAACACAATAAAATATATTTTTGAAATGTTGGTGTTTCCATGACCGCATACACGTAAGCTTACACCACATGTACGTAAGCATATACACATGCAAACTTCAAAATACGATTCACAAAGGAAGGTCAACAAATGCATGAAACCAGTTTATTCGTTGTTATTTGAAACTCATATCACTTAACATTAGATGCGTTTTGTGCAAAATAAAAAAACATTTCTATAAATAAATGTAATAAACCCTATTTCAGATATTATTTCCTCTCTTAAAAAATATCGGCGGAGTCGATCCCCGGATTTTCGCTTGTGGGAATCGTGCCGGATGATGCCGTTGGTCGGCGAGTTTTCTCGGGGATCTCCCGTTTCCCCTGCCCTTTCATTCCGATGCTGCTCCATACTCACCTCATGTAACCCCTCACCCGCGCTAAAGTCCTCGATGTTAAGCACTGACCAAAATCTCTCACTCACTTTCTTAAATACATTAAACCGGCATCACACAAATTAGACAACGCAATACCAACAACACTATGCCAATAAATAATCGAGTATTTTCGTTAACTATTTTAGTTTTGTTAATTACTGACCATTTGTTAAATTTTTAATCGTGAACAATATATTAATAAAATAATGGTCGATATGTTTCTCGTAATACATGTACCTATTAGGTATTAATATACCGGTACTGAAGTTGGAAAAGAAACAATAACGAATCGGAAATGAAATAGGCGTTACAAAACTCCCGTGCCGAGGACCTGGCTGGTAGCCGGAGTGTATGGGAGATGCAAAGCAAAGTGGCTGACATCTGGTGGTGAACTTCTGAACCTTCGGAATGGTGATACCGACTGCAGACGCTATACTGTACACGTGCGTAGCGAAACAATTTTTAAGTCCATAAATAAATACTAGGTGGCAACAGTACTGTTCTCCGTTGTAAAAATAAAAGAGTTTTATCTAAAATATGTTTATATATGTATGTAAAGAGCACTGTCGATAGGTAACAGTGTAAAATTATTGTTACGAGTGTAGTCATTATTTTCACACATCGCAACTTCTGCCAAACTAATTGTATTCGTAATTATTATAAACAGTATTCTCTAAACTAATTCTGAATTACCTATTTGTATTTTCTTTTCCAATGTGTGTATGTATTGTAGTAAACACGTTGCTTTCATTATAGCTTGTTTTTTTTTAGAACTAACAAGGTTAGGCCTAACCTCGTCCATTTACTGAATACTAAATTGTTGAAATTATATGTTCGTAGACGTGTCTATGCATTTGTAAGCGTTAAAATACAAACTTAGCATGCGTGTCTTATTAAAAAATAGTTTTCTGTTTTATGTTTATTTTTGAAAATTAGATTATTTTCCTACAAGAAAATATTACGAAAAATTTTCCGAAGCTGTGTTTGCAGAACGTTTCGTAAATATCTAGTAACGTGAAAATTACAAGCTCATACTATCCTTTTTTATATATAAAGTAATAGTCTGCTTACAATAACGATATTATTAATACATGTTATGTTGTAACAACAGCATGAACTAACCTTCAAGCATTATGTAACCTATAAGCATTTTAAACGGACAGTTTTCATGCGCACAAATTTTAATCAATTTTGTAGTTTTCCATAAAGATCATATATAATTTTTTTTCTTACAAATTGTATTTTCCGCATAGGAAGATCATTTACTGCTACACTCTCTCAATTCGGCTTTATTTCGCGTCGCTTCTAATGCACACTTCAGTGAATATATGGGATATATTAAACAATTTATTACA
The DNA here is from genome assembly GCA_003012365.1 of Medauroidea extradentata. Classification (NCBI taxonomy): domain Eukaryota; kingdom Metazoa; phylum Arthropoda; class Insecta; order Phasmatodea; family Phasmatidae; genus Medauroidea; species Medauroidea extradentata. The sequence continues at coordinate 15,157 of PNEQ01126408.1, forward strand.
TGTTCTGTGTTAAATAGTTCGTCGTGTTCAATATTAGTTTTACATACATTAATTTAAGCCTGCGTTTATCCACACGAGCCCTTAAAAATGAAAATAAACTCGCGTTTCCATTGCCACGCATACGAAAAATACGTTTCTGTCACCATTCCGGCCGTCTGCAAGGCGCGACAGTGCTGCTCCTAGCGTTGCTTTGCATCTCCCATAGCCAGAGAGCTACTCAGACTAGGCGACAGTAGCGCGGCTCAACGGACAGGGTGTGAACCTCGCCCGAGACTCACCCCACATCTGCCGCTGGTCCAGACGAAGCCGAGCAGGGAGCATGTAGCTTTTATCCTTATCTCGAGAATGTGGCTACTTGCTCGCCGGACCTCGGCCTTGAACCTCGGCTTTATTGGGAGGACCTCTCTTTTTTACTTTCTCGTCCCGGTTTTTTTCTCTCGTAGGTACTTGTGACAATGTTTCTTTTGTTTCTACCGTAACTGGTATTTTTATTTATTTATTCGTATCTCCAGTGTGCAGTTGGTTTATGGCCGCGGTAGGCCGCAGCATGAAATACTGGACAGGCTGTTAAAAAGGAAAATATGTCTCCTCTTTCTTTCTCCTGGCAGGACTCAAACCATCCGCTGTAGAGATTTGCCTTGACGATAATTACGTTTAAAAATGCCTCTCGAAAGTATTTTAGTAAAATAGTAACTACCGTGGGAAAGGTGTAGGATAATATCCTGGACGTTTTCGGAGTCCGTTTTCACTTATTTCTGAATGCAGTATTTTACAGTTAATTCATTACAACTAAGAAAAACATATAGCGTACAGCACATTGTATTAAAACAGTGCCGAATTTCGTGTTTTAAATATGCAGATAGTAGAGGGTATTTCGCAATAGCAGTAACCCAACGTGAAATATTGCTCAGAACTAGCTATCATAACTCATGTGTTGAGAAACAGTCCGGTAGCTTTGCTGCACGGACCATTGCGACTTCGTGTATCAACAAAATTTACGGTCCGTAAGCACAAGAAGCGTCGGCCATAAAGATCGCAGGGGTGGGCTGTGTTTGTGTAAACCCAGAAAAGGATTAATACAATCTCCTTGAGGCAGCGGTGGGCGAGAGAAAAAAAAATCACGAGAGTTACGGAACGAAAATAAAAAGCTTTAGAATCTCCACAATAAAACGGGATAACGCAAAGCCTGTCCTGCGAAATTATACGCAACTACAGGCATTAAACAAATATAACCCCAAAACTTTGCATTTCATTACGGCTGCTTCGTAGCTATGAAATATAACCTAAAATAAAGCCTCGCTGTAACAGCAATCTAAAATTCTACTCTGTGTTTCTCGTGCTCAATTTTGAGAAGTTGATTAGTGTAAATCATATGGGATATATACAACAACATGTGTTTTCAAAAAATAATTACTAAGTTGAGTTCTACTGAAAGCTTACATTACAAGACAGTAAAAGCAACATTTCCGCTCAGATTAAATATTAATATTTTTTTACATTTACTTGACTTTTGACGTTAAGTTCTAAATTGTTACCAAAACATATTATGCGTTATGAAATGTAGAAATACTGTAGTCATGTAACCCGATACCGCACGGTACGAAATATGTTTTCGCGTCTTCTAGTAAACGTAAGATGACAAGCAGTCACTATCTACACTGTAAAAAATGTCCTAAAATGTTTATGAAGTAATTAACCTAAACGCAGAATGGGAAAGTTAATCATACTTCCGCCTTGTAAATATGCAAATGTTTACAGTTGTTACAATACAAGTCTGGTACTTCAGTACTCATTTGACTGTTTTATAAAAAACGTTCAAGAGTGCTACCATGGATGTCTGGGAAACAATTATACCATACCTACTTTCATAGCGTTCCTATACGCACGTGTGGAAAATTTAATAACTATTTTTTAGAGTGAGGGTAATTAAGTATAACATATTGTTACAAGTTTGAGAGCACAAACTTTATATGTGGGCAATTCCCATGAGTTCTTTGGGATAGAGGTCTTATAATTACAAATAAAAGAATTAAATTAAGTACTGGATTTAATAGCTCACAAAGCTACGAAATACACAAAACAGTAATCAACTAGAACTCTCACAACACAATTAGTTATGCACACAATTACTCCTGT
>PNEQ01126409.1:0-17290 GCA_003012365.1 Medauroidea extradentata
ATTAATGTGTTATAATTGTCTTGTTCTAAAAAATAACAAAAATTTTATGTGTTATGTTTGCAAGCTTTTTATATGTATTTTATTATGCAACAGTCTTTATTGTACAATATGTGTATTGTTATTGCAAAATTTTGACATGTCCTATATCATAATTGCTGTATGATCAAATTGGACGAAAATAAATTGAATTGAATTGAATAGTAATCTTATATGGAAGAACATTAACAACATTCTCGGCAAAAAAAAAAAATCCAAAAACCAGTCAATACCTGATAAAATTAAAAACGGTTCAGGTGAAACCATAGCGGATCCAGTGATTATAGCTAACAAATTCTGTAAGCATTTTGCAAACATTGGACAGCATTTATCTACCTCTATAATATCACACCCAAATGATCACATTAACAACCTACATGCTTTGTCCTGGTCAAAAGACACCGTTTTCTTAACACCTGTAAGTGAAGAGGTGGTTATAAATGGATTGCAGAATAATAGTCCAGGACAGGATCAAATTACTGCCAAGCTAATAAAAGCAATGTAAACACCTACTAATACCAATGCTGGTAGAGGCTATTAATCAGTCATATGTTTCAGGCGTTTACCCAAACATTTTGAAAGCAGCTAGTTCTACCCTTATTTAAAGCTGGTGATCCAAAATTAATGAACAACTGTAGGCCAATATCTGTTTTAAGTATAATTGATAAAATTTATGAGCTCCTGATAATAAAAAGACTGGTGGAATACTTGGAGAATAAAGGCTTATTATATGCCAACCAATATGGTTTCCGAAAAAACAGAAACACAACATCTGCTGCACCGTCTCTGATAAACAACATTAGACAAGCTATAGATCAAAACAAGATTGCCAGTGCCATCTTCATTGACCTATGCGAAGCATTTGACATAGTCAACCACAAAATTTTACTGGATAAACTGGATTACTATGGAATACGAGGAATACCGCTGAAACTGATTGAATGTTACCTTACAGACAGAACTCAGAGGGTTATACTAGGCAGTCAAAAAAGTGATTTGAAACATACTACACATGGAGTTCCTCAAGGTAGTGTATTAAGCCCAATTATTTTTTTGAACAATATCAGCAATTTGAAATTACGTGGCGTTCCTACTCTATTTGCAGATGACACTGTGTTGTCATATAATCACAATATTACGCTTGAAAATCTTATAGGATTGACCTGTTGCTGGTGAGGGCAGAGGGGGTGAGAGTGTCGTACTTATGCCCTGGAGGGTGCCGGCTGCTGCTGGTGACGGTCGTGTGTCTACCGCCTGTGTGGCGAGTCCCCTCCATATCACCACTTTGAGATGTAAGCTGTTGTGAGGCTGGAAAGCGGCTGGTTGGTAGGACTAGCTCCCGAAGGACCATGAAGTGGCCGTGGCCAAATAACTTACCCGCATGAATAGGTTTCGCCACTGGTTTATTGCGTTATTATTGGAACACTGTATATCGCACGTACGTGCCTTAAGCGGTCCCCACGTCTATAGCCAGTGGGTGGCTAACACGGTAAACGCAGACACTAGTTACGCGATGGTGTAGTTACCTTGAAAAAATAAACCCCTGGGCGCATGAGCTTGCAGGGATTGAGGTGGCTCTACTCCTGGACGATTAAATTACTGTTACTTTAATAAGTTCCTAAAAATATTAGATAAAATCACTATTGCAGCTACATAATACGACAAGATACGGTGATGGTCCAGGAGCCACATACACGTGGCCGACCTCCTACACGCCCGAGACAAGACTGCCCAGCAATGGCGCCCACTTCCGCTAGTAGCTGAGAGCGCCAGCCAAAACTATTTGCGTGGCCGGTTTAAGCATGTGTTGAAGTTGTATACATAAAAAGACACTAAAATTTACATTAGACACAATTGAGCCCTTGGAGATGTTAACATAATTGGGTTTTCTGAAATTGCATAAATAAACTAACATAAGGAAATTAATTTACTTGTGCCTTCCGCTCCGGTTGGCTTGTTAAGCTGTCTCTCTAAGGGTCGTAGTTATAAACGTCCTCCGAAGGCTTGCTGGCAAGCCCCTGGTCTTTATTCGCGCAGCCGTTCGCTGGCGGTCTTCCACCCTTCCTACACTATAGTTGTCTGCCGATGGATCACCAGGAGATCGCCTGCTGAAAGGGAGTTGGATGGTTCTCCTTCATAAAATTTGGCAACACAGCCTCATTTTTAGCAGCGAACATAGACTCAAGTGCTCAAAGACCACTGTTATGAACACACCTAACTTTAAAAATAAAATCGTTTCGATATTGTTTTCCTTGTCTGTAAACAATTTTGTTATCTTTGTAGTGGGGCACACGTGAGATATTCGAAGTGATTGAAGGAAGCCGCGGAAAAGTTTGACTATGGAAGGTAAAAATTCGACAGTGCGATACACTCCTAACGAAAAAGCTATTTTTTTGACCTGATAAAAAATACAAAAACATAACTACAAATAAGAAAACTGACTCTGTGTTCAACTACAACAAAAGGAAATGTGGAAGAAAATCACTGCAGAATGTAATGCTTGCGATGTATCGCACAGAGTTGAACTGCAGTTGAAAAGGGATCTTCCATGTCCCTAATATATATTTTGGTTAGTTGCACATGTCTTTGGTCATATATTTATTCATAATAGTTGACAACTTCATCCATGTGCCGCATGAATTCGCTAAAATTCCTCGTCATTTTTCATAACTGGTCTCTACAGAACAGCTGGTGATTCGCCGAATGAGATCTGGCCGTCATTCACCTTCAATCTCCCAAAAAGTGGAAACTTGGTGGCGAATGGTTGTTGTTCGCCCGTTATCCGCCGCTCTCTGAAAGAGGTCTATAATGTGCAAAACTCCAGATTAGGGTGGAGGGAGATTGGTTCTACTTCGAAAGACGTTTATAATTACGGGCCTAAGTCCGAGCTGGCACTGTTTATTATTCTAACACACGTAGAACACTTGGATACAACACATTAATCACTATTCTTATTTTAAGTATAAAAAGTTGCCGACGTGTTGCGTGGTCTTTGTAGTTGTTAGGTTGTCGGTCTGGGCCGCTCTCAGTGGTCTAGCATTGTTGAACAATTTGGAAGCACTTTACGTAATAAATTCGTTTGCCCTAGTTGTGGGTGCTCAGTAATTTCCTAAAAATATGGAGACTGCCTCTCCATATTTACTTTGCCCTAGCAACTCCCGCACTGTCTGTTTCAGGCAACATTCGTTCCGGCATTTGTGCGTGTCGTAATCAGCGATGGTGTAATGTTTGTTGTAACGACCAATGTCCCTTGTTTAGCTGGCGTTGGGGTGTGTTGCGGTGGTGTTACTTGGTTGTTTTACTTTAAATATTAGCACTTTATTTTGTGTTCGCTTGCTAACCACGTGGCCACATTAACTTGAGCGCTCAGTCGGTCCCGTCAGTACTGGGCGCATGCAGGGTGCTTTCCGAATGCCGCAGGCTGTTGCCGTGAATACTGCCGGTGATGCTGGTGTGTGTTGACGAACGGTCGCGATGCACATGTGGGCTGTTGAGCACACGTCAGTCCCTACCTAACATTTTTTGTGGTCCTACCCTACAACTTTCTGTTCTCCTACGCTACATATTTCTGTTTCTTTGCTCCAATATTTTAATGACCATTGCCCCATATTTTTAGTGGTCCTACCGTACATATTTCTGTACCTCTGCTCCATGGTGTTTAATGTCTCTGCCCCACATTTTTGAGATTCTATCTTACAATTTTCTGTTCTTCCTTATGTACTTCTATACCCCTGCTCCATGATTTTATATGTCCCAGCCTCACATGCATAGTGCTCCTACCCTACAATGTTGTGTGACCATAACCTGTAAATTTCTGTACCTCTGCCTCCTAAAATGAAGTCGTAACTATAAAATACTCTTTGAGGAAAGTGTTAAACAACAACTTGAGCTAGACCTACCATAAAATGGTTAAAATTACGAATTTTGGTATACTATTTTTAATGCCTTTTTGCACTCTTGTAGTGATGACATGTTCGTACTTAGTAGGCCTATTCTGCAACATTTTGTGGGGTAACTTGATTTGCTAAAGGACAAGTTTGGTTAATTTTCTCCATATAATACGAAATTACATTATACGATTTTACTGTAAAATTCCCATATTGATGTGTTTCAAGATTTCTTCACTAAATGCCTGGGAAAGGCATTTAATGTATAAAACAACTTGTAGACGAACTCGTAACACATTATACAAAATCACATAACGTATCTTGGATTTATTTAAACGATGACAAAAATATAAATGTAGGTTTAATGCACGTTTACCTTTAGGTTAACCTCGTCACTATTTACAAAAGAACTACGAGTACGCTGCAACATTATCTGGCTTTGTTCATGACTACTGTGATTTTAATTAATTCGGAAAACTTAAGAATTTGCACAGTTCTTCTAGTACTGGATTATTACAGCCGGGACAACAATTGTATCCCTGTTGAACACAGGACGAGAGAGTTTGTTTTGAACAAGCATCGTCATGTAACGTCACACATGACGTTTTTGTATTGCTGCCAGCTCTACCCTTACTCGCCGAGCATGGGCAGAAATGGCAGTCATTTCTGGCAAAACTGGCATCTGCTAGTCCCACCCGAACAGCATACCAAAAAAACACTTCCGGTAAAACGAACGCTTTCTGGCAGAAAACTAGCAGAACTGGCACAAAACTGGCAGACTGACAGAACACGCGAACAAGCCTGTATCAATACCATACAAAGTGCTTACGAAAACCTTACTCGATCTATTCGTTGCAGTGTTGCCAGATGAATTTTTAAATTTTAGGAGAAAAAATCAGTAGATGTGGTAAAAATTCAGTAGATTTTTAAAACACATAAAATAACACTACCGTTGCATAATAAAAAAATTGCAACAGTTGTAAATTTTGCATAGAATATTTAAGTACATTGTCTGCAGTGTTTATAAATTTATCCTTGAAAAAAAAAACACGCTATGACACGAATGCGGAAAAATTCTACGTTAACAAGAAACAGTTATTTGCTACACATTTTAAAAAGCACATATAAGAAATAAAATGTCATTAGACAAAATTATACTAAAATTATAAAACGTCACTAGTCTTACGTAACGTAAACAAATAACATTCAATTTAATGGTAACACCATGGACGCACGACATTCCATACAGACATTTGTTTCACCTGAATCTATGGTCATGAGCGCTGTTGAGCATGATCGTGACAACCAATGTAGGGCTGTATTTTACTTTAAACTTGTCTATACGCATTAATTGTATGCACTTCTCTATGATTCACAGTTGTTTAAAGACATAAGCATGCTACTTCTTGTTTAAAAAATATATATTACAGTAAATGTAATAAAATAAAACATATAAGAAAATTCAAAATATCAGTAGATTTTGATCACTTTTCAGTATTTCAGTAGACAATTCCCAAATTCAGTAGATCTACTGACATTTCAGTAGATCTGGCAACACTGATTCGTTGCTATGTGTTGGTCAACAATAGACCGAGGTCAGCAATAATGTATTGTTCGCATAAAACGGGCATATATACATAGACTTCAAGGAAGTCCCAACATGTTATCTACTACGTACTCCTATCTCATGTTCGTAGAAATACAGGTCTGGACACTCGCCTATCTACCAATATATTTTGCTTGACCCCCTTGTTGCTAGTTTGTAGTTCGTCAAGTTACCTAGAATATTGTGTTTTATTGGCACTTCAGTTGTGGTCGGACCCAAACTTCGCCCACTTTTTTCCATTGTTTTATTTATAAAGTAAATAAAGATTGCTGGAGCCTTTTCTTAAATTTGTGAGCGAAGGAAGTATTTCGTAAATTGAAAAAAAAAAAAAAAAAATACATCTTGATAAATTGAATGGAAATGGGCGGAGTTTAAGTCCGACCGCCCTAACTGAAGCGCCAATAAAACACAATATTCTCGGTAACTTGATGAACTACGTAGGCCCATAATTATAAACGTCTATCGAAGTAGAACCAATCTCCCTCCACACTAATCTGGAGTTTTGCACACTATAGACCTCTTTCTGAGAGCGGCGGATAGCCGGCGAACAAACATTTGTCACCAAGTTTCCACTTTTTGGGTGATTGCAGGTGAATGACGGCCATACCTCATTCGGCGAATCATCAGCTGTTCTGTAGAGACCAATTATGAAAAATTACGAGGAATTTTAACGAATTCATGTGGCACATGGATGAAGTTGTCAACTATTATGAATAAATATATGACCAAAGATATGTGCGACTACCCAAAATATTATATATTAGGGACATGGAAGATCCCTTTTCAACTGCAGTTCAACTCTGTGCGATACATCGCAAGCATTACATTCTGCAGTGATTTTCTTCCACATTTCCTTTTGTTGTAGTTGGATACGGAGTCAGTTTTCTTATTTGTAGTTATGTTTTTGTATTTTTTATCAGGTCAAAAAAAATAGCTTCTTCGTTAGGAGTGTATCGCACTGTCGAATTTTTACCTTCCATAGTCAAACTTTTCCGCAGCTTCCTTCAATCACTTCGAATATCTCACGTGTGCCCCACTACAAAGATAACAAAATTGTTTACAGACAAGGAAAACAATATCGAAACGATTTTATTTTTAAAGTTAGGTGTGTTCATAACAGTGGTCTTTGAGCACTTGAGTCCATGTTCGCTGCTAAAAATGAGGCTGTGTTGCCAAATTTTATGAAGGAGAACAATCCAACTCCCTTTCAGCAGGCGATCTCCTGGCGATCCATCGGCAGAAAACTATAGTGTAGGAAGGGTGGAAGACCGCCAGCGAACTGCTGCACGAATAAATGCCAGGGGCTTGCCAGCAAGTCTTCGGAGGACGTTTATAACTACGGCCCTACAGCCAAACGACAAGTGGGTCAAGTTTCCAGGCGAGTGTCCAGACCTGTTCTTCTACGGCCGTGTCCTACCTCCATGTATCCACCCATGGAGGTAGGGGTATACAGAAGATGGCATGTTGGGACTTCCTTGAAGTCGACGTATGTATGCCAGTTTTGTGGGAACAGTACATTATTGTTGACCAACACACAGCATCGAGTAGATCGAGTAAGGTTTTCGTAAGTGCCTCGTATGGTATTGATACTGTAGAATGAACAGATTTGAATGAAAACGGTTATGTGTGTTGAATTCGGGTGTAAAGAGAGTACAGGTACGTGAAATACATCTGCTACTGTTACATTTCATGAATAAAAATGCCATGTTGTACATTTGCATAATGTAAATTATGTGGTTAAACAACTGTTTATGTAGATAAACCTAACGAACTAACCTGAAAATACAGCCACATCTATTGTTTGTGCATATGTACGTCACTGACGATGTGCAACTGCTTGCTAATAGCTATAAAACAAATTTGCACACGAAATGTTAAATAAATAGCATAAACTAGCATAAATTTTAGCTTAACAATAGTGTACATGCACAGAATGTTGGCGATGTCGGTACTCACAGAAACGTGTTTCAAAACGGAAGCATATAGTTGAGTTTTAATATTATTTCAAAATTTTGTTCCCCAAACAACGTAGATAGCAATAAACACAACACATCTGCTATTCGATAATCATTTTTACTCTATTGCTCTTCAAATTTCAAGTAAAATGCATTGGCTCTTATGGCGGAAACTATGTTACGGTCTACAGTGGCCACGTGTATAGACATTCAAGCAACAAGGGCACAAATTCACTGACTTCAAGAGTGTTTGCCTGGGCAGTGTATGGCATGACCACGGTCGTAGAAGAACAGGTCTGGACACTCGCCTGGATATTTGACCCCCTTGTTGTTTGGCTGTAGTTCACCAAGTTACCGAGAATATTGCGTTTAATTGGCGCTGATGTTACGGCGGTCGGACTAAACTCCGCCCACTTCCTTTCCGCTAAGATAAACAATTTATCAAAACGTATTTTTTTATCAATTTATGAAATGCTTTCTTCGCTCACAAATTTAAGAAAAGGCTCCAGCAATCTTTATTTACTTTATAAATTTAACAATGGAAAAAAGTGGACGGAGTTTGAGTCCGACCGCCCGGAAAACAGCGCCAAAAAGTACGACATTCTCGGTAACTTGACGAACTACAGCCAAACAACAAGGGGGTCAAGCAAATTACATTGTTAGATAGGCGAGTGTCCAGACCTGTTCTTCTACGACCGTGGGCATGACACCCCCCTGCAACCACCACTCCAACAATTGATCCAGTTCTGTGGATCCGTATCCATCTGGACACACCTCTAGTATTTAATTAATAAATATATTGTTTTACGTTTATAATATATGAACTTGTTGAAACTCGTTAAAATACGAATTATTTTAAAAACTGTAAAATGGATTACTAATGTGACGCTGTTATGATGGCAAAAAGAAAAACCCACGTCATAGGTTAAAATAACGGGTCTGGAAAAAACATTGAGCTTCCGGATGGAGATTTTGCTACACGTACTGCTATTTGAATTTATGTGCGGTCGAAAAATATCCATCGATTGGGTATATCTGATCGTGACTCAAGTGAGTTCCGAATTTACATTATTCCAAGATGACGATGTGTGTGAATGTGCCACCATATCGATATATCATTAGTAAACGGTAATTTTAAGTCGATATACCTTTAGTAAATGGTAATTTTAAAATCGATATATCATTAAAGATTCCGTAAGTTTAATCGATTGCTAACCTAATCGTCCTATCCTCCTCCTATCTGCTATCTTAAATCGCCTGCCATTGCTGATGTGACTTGTGAGTGATGTTCGTGGAAAGTTTTGTTTATGCTACTTAAATCAAAGAGTATGTTTTGCTTATAAGTGTTTTTTGGGTCGTGAATGTTTCAGTTTTGTTTCACATTTACGAGTATTGTTTATGTGTCTTGGAGCAGTGACTAAAAAATATGTGGAGGGCACTTGCCTACACATTGTGAACACATATGCTATATAATAATTAAATTAATAATAAATGCTCGCAATGTTGTCGCCCCATTGTATGAGTGATCTGCTACATAGGAACTCCCATTGAGCAGGAGTTTGCCAGTAGTAGTTCTGTCAATTTGATCTAAAAATTCCAGAGAAGTATACTGTATCATATATCTTGAGCCTGCTGCTAGGTTGATGAAGATAACTCATTTCTGGTATTATATTCATAGATCGGAATTTTATCAAAATAATCTCGTACATATGCATGTAACCTCTGATGTAAGAGCGTAGAAACATTGAGATGAAAGGGCAAAACCAGGGGTAAATCATCTATACAACCAATCAGAGTGGGCCGCGATTAACAAAAATACATCTTTATATACCTCAACAATCATGAACAGATGTAAGCATACATGGAAAACAAATAACTCTGTACTAGCATACAAAGGGGAAAATGCCTGCCAAAAACAAACACTCATATTACAAAATTTGTACTTATTAGTTACAATAGAGGATTTGATGAATAGTCTCTGTCTGATAAATGCATGAACATAGCACAATGACATGTGACGGCACAAGTGGGAAGAAAACGCAGGATGCAGTCTTAATTCACCCTAGGTGAACAGCAATGTAGATGCATGTCTAATGTGAGAATACCACTCGGAAACTCATTTAATTTATTGTAATTCTTACTAATAGTCACTTCACTAGGTAGGGACGGCCCAGCCCACTCAAGACATTTTATCCAACTCAAAAGCCAACAACTGGGGCGAAACAGAGTCTATTCAGTTGTTAACGGGCTGTCCTGCCGAAACACAGGGCTAGGACATTAAGTTAGGTTGTTAGGTTAATTTAGGTTTGGTAACCAAACTTTACCTAACTTTTTAGGTTAGGAACCTTACCTAACCTAGTGCAAGGTTAGGTAACCAACCTAACATACGTAACCTAACAAGACATTTTTTTACATAGGACTACTTAGAACGTCGCCGGGTACATTTTTCATTGCTAAACTATATGTCTGAAATCATTAGTTTGGCCGGTAAATGATGAGTAGTGATTCTTAATATTTACCGTTGGGTTAACTTTAAAACAATATGGCTGCCACAGAGGATGTGAGAGTGAGCAGCGAGTGAACATTGTCGCTCGCTCTCCTCTTCGTCCACTCTTCGTTGAATTTGGATAGCAGTTAACATATTCTCTGACGTCAAAAGGGTGCGAGAGAGCATTCTCTCTGCCAGTTTGGACATAGCCTCAGACGGGAATCTTGAAATTACTAGACTTAATGATGGAAGGTGTGCAGGGATACTATTAAGTTTTTTGCATTTTAAATCATTACTCAATACACGATTAGCTGGCGAAAGACAGCTTTAAAAGAAAGAAAAAATCACATTTAAAATACATTATATGTAACAGTAAAAATTTACCAGCCATAACTGGATAATAAATTAGTTTATTTAGGTAGTATCAAATATTAATAATATTCAGGTTGAACCCGGCCTTTTAATATTGGCGATTCATATTATAAAACTGCTCTACTATTGGGCTTTAAAACTATGCAACCGGCCCCTCACTAATGATTAAACTCTTAAAGTCTTAATTATATGTATGATCAAATTGAAATTGCAGTTCCTTGCAAGGTACTTGTCGTCACATCTAGTGTCCGATAGAGACGTGGTCTCGACTGTATCAGTGGCAGTCGCAAAGAACGTAATGATTCAAAAGCTCTCTTAATCTTGCCAAGATTTCATTTACTGCAATTGTTCCGTTTTAGGTCTTCACTTCAGTATGGTTCCCGCTGCAAAGTTTATCAACACTATTTGTTCGTGAAACAACTATTATGTCAAACCAATGTGACACTATTCCCAATACGAACCGTTAAAGTACTCAGAAATCGGTCAACCTCCTCACAATTAAGCTTACGCAAATTTTCCAATATCGATCAATAATTGGCAGCGCGAGCATCCCTTTCTAAGGCCCCCGCAATCTCCTGCCCCAATCAAAACTTCTAAAAATTTACTAAACTGAATTTGTAGCTAACAGTGCGAACCTCCTCTCGAAGGAGTCCACTGGCAACTGCCCCGATCATGCGTCAACACACCCTGACAACCACAACCCTCGCGATCTCCGCGTTTCTGAAACTGACCAACCACAACCCTCGCGATCTCCGCGTTTCTCAACTGACCAACCACAGACCTTCACTGAAAACAGGCCACAGGTAGTCTCGGCGACTACCTCATGACACAGGCCCTCCGCCATTTATTCTTTCAAAATTATTTAAACTGTTTATATAAACCTTGCATTGCATAATGACACAGATTTCCCACATAAGATAGTTTTCTTTTACTTTCGACACTATTTAAATACTATACAGTACTATTCCTTTTATTTATATTTTTTTCCACCAGCGCTGCCTCTTGGTTGACGCCATTATGGAAAGTGTGTAAATTTCAGATTTTTAGATAACTGCCCACCAGAGATATTAAATCGTAAAGTAAGCAAAAATTAAAAAAAGTAACAAAGTCTCACTCTCCAAATAATTTGTGTTTACATTACTATTACATAAGTACATCCACAAATATTTTGAAGCCCAACACATACTGCCTTCATTCTAAAAAAAATTATGAAAGTGCAAGTTTTTGCAATTCTGAGGCAGAAATTCAACATTTAAAGTTGGTAAGACTGAGTGATTTGGAAAATATGATTTGTGATCAGAGCTGTAGCTTTAAATGTGCTTAACACTTCAGATTTTGTTTCATCATGATATGACTTACCAGAGTTAAAATAATGTAGCTGAACCCTTGTAAATGTAAAAATTGTCGTGCACCATGACAACAAAATGGCTGCCATAATCATACTAGTGAGGATAAAAATTTCATTGTACCAGTTTTCAACTGTCGATACATAATGTTAACAAGGCACAAATTATGAATTTTTTTTAAAATAGTCGAGCAACAGGTGCTGGACCACTTGATATGGACTGACCCTCGTTCTAAATTCTCTCGCTGTCTCTCAGAGTGATTTAAAAGGGAAAGGGGGGTTACACTGCTAGAGCGTGGCTGGGCCACCAGCGCAGTTTCTTCGAACAAGCAAACCAACCCCTCTTGCACTCATTTTGAGACTCCCTGGGGATGTGACAAACTTCGGCGACACTTTTTCGTGATCCCTCGCAGAGCTCATATTTTCTATCCTGTCCAGTGCTGGCTTCCTCTCGACCTCCTCTCGAGGCTTACCAAACACACTTTCAGTTCAGTCTTAATGCTACACATCTATCCTAAATACATATAATTTATAACTGTTTTGAAATTTTGCCCATTACAAGGTGCATTGAAAAATACTATATTATTATTTAAAACGTAGCTGATACCTGTGACTTAGTTTGCCAGGCTTTCTATTTTATGCAATAATATTTCTGAAGCAAAAAAAAAGGATTGAGGAGTGCTTAAAGACAATGGAGCGACTTTTTTTTTTTTTTTTTTTTAATTTTTGATTGTTGTTGCATGGCACAAGAATCAGAGAAAAGTTTCATGTAAACTGACCATGAAAAAATATTTTTTAGAATTTTTTTAACGAAGTTATGAACACTTTTTTGGAGTTTTCTACTTTCCTGGAAATATCGGAAACTACAAAAAATTGGGCGGGGTGACTTCGTAGAATATCTCGTTAGGTATGATACTTCGGCCTAAAACCATTTTCGAAAGTAATAGATAAATTTATTCTTTAAAATTGCAGTTTAACTTTCTAGTGTAAAGTTTTCTTTTTATAGCAGATATTTCATCTGCTGATTTTTGCTGTAAAGATGTTTTATTTCTGGAATAACAGCTTGTTATTCTCTTGTCTGGACTTTTAAGTTTATGTTAAGCTCTGGTTCACTTCAATTAAACTGAAAATGCGAGTCCTGCAATGGCAGTTATAGTGTGGTGTGTCGCGCGTCAGTATATAACCCAATATACGCTGTACTGATATGCTATCTATTGGCAGCCGCGTGAACTCATTGCACCACACCGAAACTACAGGACATAACAGACGGGAGAACGAATGATGTGAACAAAAGGGAGACGGCGTTCCTTTCTGCGCATACACTGGCTACCTTGGATTTGACGTCAAGTTTAGAAGAGGGGTGGGGGGTTTCCTCGGTAACGTGAGCGCTGTGTAGATAGCCAGCCGAGGGTGGATGGATGATGTCACTAGCAGTCTTGCAGTTCCCGCACGTCCGTTATCTGTCCGCCAGCCACGCTGTACCACAGCAGCCAGTTACACATATTTAAAATAACTCCTAGACCAAAATCATTTTTAAATCTAATAGACAGTAGATTACAAGCGCAATTACAATATTACGACTATTTTCATAGTAACTCGGTAAAAATATTGACAGAATTATTATCATTATTCAGCCGCCACCCCTCCCCTGCGGACCAATCTTAATAAAGTAAGTTAACACGTGAAAAATAAAGATTTCAAACATGAGATCACGGGCATATAAAAAAAAAGGGGGAGTACCACAGGAGTTATGACCCCTTTCTCCAAACCCAAGGTCAAAATTTGAATTATATACCGGAGACAATAACAGAACATATAAATTGAAATCACGCTATTGTCACAGTAAGTGTATACAGTATTTAATATTTTTAAGTATGTAAAATGCTTAAATAGCACCATTTTGCTCCTTGAAAACCCAGTTTTTCCCCGGAGGAGGACTCTCAAATCCCCCAACTTTAATTTTTAGGAACGGTGACCTCCTCCAAAACAAAAGTTGAGATCCGCCCCTGCATAAGCTACGCACAAAAATTATGTACGTTATGGTACCCTGTCCTCGGGTACGTTTCCCCATTAAAAACAAAACAAACAACTTTACTTTTATTTAGCTTTTCCGTAACAAACCAAACCTCTTTTCTGAATAACTGATGGCCATCTCTCTCAGCTGCAAACATAAGAAGCATAAAACGAAACAGATGGCCTTCGAACTATGTAACCGTTTTACACACATTCAATGAACTAAAAATTTTTGCTGTCACTGTTTTAGCGCCCTCCTCTCCTCCTTCCTCCAGTGCACAGGCCTTTTCCTTAAGCGCCGTGCTTACCTATGTACGATGAGTTCAACAGAACAAATTTTTGGAATATATTGTTCCTGAGATTTTGATTTCAAGCATCCACTTTCACGTTCAATTATAATTCTTGAATTATAATTCATAAATTATAAATAAGAAATATATTTTTCAACAGCGCGTCCCCCACATATCTCGCACAGCTATTCAATCCATGCAAAATTTACAAACCATTTTCAAATTCCATACATTTTGTGGAATACCACATACTTTGGCAACACTGTATGCACGCGCCACTTAGAACTGCGTTTTTTGACGCACGGGAAAACGTGTTTGTCTTATACACACGGAAAAAAAATTTGTTAGTGGGCACAAAATATTTGGTTGGTATTCACCTTGAAAAATTATTTTTATAGCGACAAAAAAAAAATACATCACATCCTTTTTACTATCAAATACAGGGACAGTTAAACACAGCACAATGAAATATATGCATACTTGTTATTCATTGCGACTTAGGCACTGAACTTAAAATAGTGGAATGAAACGAAAACTTTTGGGAAGCAAATATGGTACCCAAGTTACATAGGTTTATTTATGAATGTTTTCTGCCAGAAATTGCAGATTCCTGGCATGCTCGAGGACTGCGTTGTAAAAACCCGACATACATAAAAAATGCACAGGCTGAACAGAAAAGTAAAGAGGACAAGAATAACAGTAGTAAATAGCATTCCGTTATCTCACCTTTGTTTGATTTTTGCTGAAATGTCTGACTAGTATGTTCAAGAAAGGAAAACATATTGATTCCAAAGACTTGATATGCGGGAAATATGCCTTTGTGACCTGAAAATCCCAAATTGTGCATCGGAATATGCCGAAGCAAAACTTATTTGTCTTTCTCCAAATTCAAATTGTGTTGTGATTAAACACATAAAACAATACCTTTAGTTTAGTGAGATTATATTAGATTACTTGTTTACTTTGTAGTGTCAAACTTATTGGATAAACCTTTAAATCAAATAATAATTACTTACATAATGCTTATGTTGACTGTTAATCATATTTATCTATGGTTTTTAAAATGTCTTTTTTAACGTTTAAAAGATGTATGAATTTTATGAGACAATATAACTGTATGATTATTACAGGACCAAGAAATTACATTTAGTTACAATCAAGTCGCTAGCAAGATCCAGTGATGTTTCAGTGAAAATGCTTAGTGCTGTTATATTTCGATGTACTTTGCTTGCTTTATATTTGTAACAACGTTAACCCTACTTATAAAATGGTAATACTTATGAATGTTAATTTCTAGTGATTGTAATTTTTAGAGTTGTGTTTAAGGCTTTATTTTCCAGAAACATTTGGGCTTTAGGAGAAAAGTTTTCATTAAAAATATTTAATTTTTACACTATCCCACTCGAAGGAAACGAACAGGTTTAGGGTATATTTCAGTACTGTTAAATTTCAGTCTTGGTTAAATGTTGAGTTTTTAAATGTTTCACAATGGGAAGACACGCCCGAATGTGGGTGCAAGCGACAAAAGCAAAAATTCCTTTTTACCAGTGACGTTTTAGTATCTTTTTTCAGCCGCTAAACTCGCGTAGTAGTAATTATATTTATTCCATCGTAAATGATCCAGTAAAATCTAGTTAACCCAGATGAATAAGTAATAATATAGGTATTGTAACTGAAGTAAAAAAAAATTTAGTACTGAATTATATTATGTTTTGGACTATGTTATGTTGGGCCATGTTCAGTAAAAATAGCCGGCTGGATGAACTGCATTGTATTTGTTATCAATAAAACACATGTGTGATGTAACTAATTTTATTCCGTGTTGTAGTTTGTTTCGCCACACCAAGTACAAGGTTCAAGAGGAAACAAAAATTTGTGCCAGCTCGTTATTAAAAAGTGACTAAGTGACACGATAGAGCTGTTCCTATTGGAATGTGGAGTCTTACAAAACAAATATAAAATGTATTACCATTATATATTTTAAAGGTGCTCAGTTTTGTCATTGCAAACTGAAATAATTTCGCAGTTTAGGTACTTTCGCAAAGACGTTAAAATACATGCATGACATACTGCGACGGCGAATATTTCAGTACGAAAACGTATAAACGAATGCTGGCATTTCGGATATGGAATTTGTATTTAGCTACCAAAAAGGAGTCTTTTAACGTGCTTACCTAATATGTAAATGAAGTACATGATTATGAAATCCTAAAATATGAAAAAGTTTGACTGTCTGAAAATCAGTTATGTATAACTACCTTCCCGGCTGCAGCTTCATCCGTTACTATTGTATAAAATTTAACAAAATTGTAGTAACTATTCTTAAAATGTTAAAGTAAACAGGGTACATTCCCTAATAGTTGTGTATCATATTATGGCAGTTACCGTCGTTTAGTCCTCAGCTATAATTTTTTTTACAAAAAAAAATAAAGGAAATATTTGAGACGACTTCTGCAGGTATTCTGTCAAAATTGAACAACATTATAGTAACTCCGGTTTGATTCCCGGCTGGTTGTATTGTAGTGTTTCATTAGGCAAATCTCCCGTTCCTCCCGTCCTCATTAGAGGCACTGCTCTGTATCCAGCTCATGTCGCCCCTCACCGGCTCTTAGCTTGTCCCGTGGCGGCTGCGTCCTCTATGCTTTTAACATTTTACAACTTGGTCATATACTTCAAATATAACAATTTTCTGCTACTAACATGTGTGTGCAAAATATCAGAGAAAATTTCTGTCCCAATCTATTACAAGGGATGCTATAAATCTCCCTCACCGCAGACTTACCTAATACCCGATAACACCAAGACGTGTCATCAGAAGTCTTTTTTTTATTTTATTTATTTTATTTATTTAGACACGTACAAAATTCAGCACTAGGCCGGTTTACAATTTGCCGTGTGTTATACATACACTAC
This sequence comes from Medauroidea extradentata, assembly GCA_003012365.1. Lineage (NCBI taxonomy): Eukaryota > Metazoa > Arthropoda > Insecta > Phasmatodea > Phasmatidae > Medauroidea > Medauroidea extradentata. The sequence goes on from PNEQ01126409.1 coordinate 16,906, forward strand.
AATTTTTCTAATTAGTATTGTTTCAAAAAAAAATACAAAGTACATCTACGTTTCTTACAGAGAAAAATTAGTAATTGTCAAATTACTAAACATAGAGAAAATAAAATTTAAAACAAAAGTATGTATGGTAAGACAAGTGCTCTTACACATATAACAGCACTAATAACATACAATTATACAATACAGTTGTCAACTATTTAATATCTACTGTACTAATGTAAATAATATTTCATATATTGGGAATAAGGGACAATGAAAAAAAAAACTGGGATAGTTTACAAATCGAGCATAATTAATACCGTAACTGCAGCTGGCTATTAACTTTTTTGCTGTTTGTGCAGCATAGATCGATACTGTGTTTTAAATACAGCAGCTGATGTGCACT
>PNEQ01126410.1:0-17290 GCA_003012365.1 Medauroidea extradentata
TACATTACGTAGCTAAATTATTATAACACAACATATTTCAATAAAAAAATTAGTTCGAAATGACAATACTGTATTACAAAAGAAATAGGCAACAGACTGGGGACACTTTACCTTATTTACAAAACAAAAGAACTAAACTACGTCCATTATAAAAATAATGGTAAACAAAGAGGGTGGTGCCAAACAAAATGGCACAGTTGTTTGTGTAATAACAGCTGATTCCCCAGCATGCAATCTGTTATGACGTCACTGGCCAAGTCATCAATTGGAATAACTTTCTGAAGATAATTTCCTGGAACATTTCTTGCAATCGGAGAGAATAATAAAGCGAAGTCTTATGGGGATACTGAGCAGCGAAGTGTTGTTCTAGAATACTAGAGTGAAACTAGAAAACAATGAAGGAAACAAGTTTCGCTGTTCTCAGTAAATATTTAAATGAAACCTATAAAACATAACAAATTTAAATCGCTGATGTTTTCTCCTGTCTTAAGGCAAAATAAATGTGCTTGCGGGTGGCTGACAGACCGCTTCACACGTGCGTGAAAGTGCATTGCACTTTCATCAAAAAAGGCAAAGCTAAACATCTCAGACTAATTCACATGTTTACGAAATAAGTTACAAAATATTAAAGATAAAATACCACTGTCTTGCTTCAGAAAAACACCTAATTAAAAGAGGAATATGATAGTTAGCATTTATTGTGAACAAAAGTTCGCGAACAAAGTTAGCCCAAACTAGACTGCAAACTTACTTTTATTTCTGACGAGTTTTCTTATGGATCGAAGTTAAATATACACGTGCAGGAAAACTCAGAACCAACCATAATCTGCAAGAAAACTAACACCAAATGCCAACATACCAGTTCTCGTGTGAAACTGTCTCGTAAATGTAGCAGTAGGCGATGTTATAATCTCTGAATTTGAAATATTGAAACTGGAGAGTATTTCATTGAACTCACGAAATTTTCCTGAGTCTTATCTATAATACACTCTGTAAGGTGCGCGGTGAATCAAGGCAGAGATCGACTGTGATTGGCTGCGCTAGAAAAACCAATTCGACAACATAGTTCTATCTATTTTTCACTTGTAGTTTTCTGGATACGCATTACGAGTTTTATTAGCTTGAAATAAGTTTTCGAACGTTTTGCATAACTGTCTAGCAGTTCGTGCACGGCTCTGACCCTAACAGCATGCTTGAGATATCTGAGCATAATTACGCTCTGTGTACAGGGATTCAGTTTCGTGCCTGTTTACTAACAAGCACGTGTTGTTGTTAGGGTCATGAACTTTCGGTGGAAATAATTTTGTCTAGTTTGTTTCAGTGCCTTACGTGCACATATGTAGTTGTGCTTCATGGTTATGGGCAGTGTGTCTATGTGAAGTGACAGCTCTCTCTAGACTGAGCCAACCACAGTAAGGTTACTACTACACCGCATGTATGTTACTAACAGGTAGAAGCCCAACTAAGGTTAATTCTACTACAGGTTAGAAAGATCAATGTTATAAGTTTGGCACAGGGAAAATTTCTGCCACTTGAGTGCTGGTATCGCTAATGCACCAAACTGACCAATCACAGAGCTTTCCTGAAATTTAAGTTACGTTAAGTTGATAGTTTAAAACGCAAAATCGGTTTATTTTCACTTTAAAATTAAATTAAATGACTAATATAATTTCAAAGTTTATTCAAATATATTTTTACAACTGTTTCGTATTTATCTGGTCTCTTAGCGATTGAAGCGAAACTAGTGGCAAAAATTTTCCCTGTGCCAAGCTCTCCCATAAGAAAACGTATTTTCTTTCTAACCTGTAGTAGAATTAACCTTATCCCAAGACACGGGAGAGTCGAAACATCCAATCACTGACTACGAAGCAGAACTACATATGTGCACATAAGGCATTGAAACACACTGGAGCGAAATTATTTTCACGGAAAGTTAATGAATCCTACCACGAAGATATGTCGTTTGAAACAAGCAAAGCATAAAGTTACTACGGACGATACAAGTTTGTCTTGCATTCTGAGAGAACACATTCGGGACTAGTCAGTTTATAAGCCCGTGTAACCGCGCCCAGTAAATCGAGATACACCAATATATAAACAATACTCAAATAACCTTGCTTAAGGCCATGATCTTTCATTTATTTCAAACAATTGCAAATAACTCAAATATTTTGTAACCAAATGCTTTGAAAAAATTTGAGACTGTATACAGTCATACGATACACAATTTTGTCAGAGCGTTTTTAAAAAATAATGTACCGTTTGCTAGCAAAAAATATTTTGCTTAATTTTAGCTTATTTTGATAAAAAATATGTAATAGGCTATTTCAGGGGCAAAAATATAAACATTCGTTTGGGGTATTGCAACAGAAACATTTAGAGTCAAACGATTATTGATAAGTGTTGAAACTGTCGGAATGAATGTTTGATATATATTTTAATTTGCGTTATTTATTTTTTTTTTCAAAACCACTTAAAAACTAAGGAGCGAGGCTTTCATAGTGGGTGTCGCATATATGCAGATATTTCTGACTTCTTTTTCAATGACCTGGTTAAGCATCAAATTGTCAAATGGTCCACAACGCAGAACATTCCTGGCTCTTACGTAAGCAGTAGATCCTCATCACACAGATATTCAGCGACTACAAATGCGTAACAAAGCTGAAAACTTGCGTTTCTACATTTGTCCAGCTAACTGTTGAACGTAGTCTAAATAGTTTCGAACAAAACGTGTGTCATTATCTTCAAGACACGAAATGTTGCAAACAAATTTTTTTAATCTCTTTAATGTGGCTTAATACATTTCTATTCAGGTTGATTTATTTTAAAATAACTGGATATAACCGAAAGTAATATACAGAGTAATATCTGGATTTGAAACAATATCTTTTACAAAATGAACGTAGGCTCACCCCTTTATCTTCAGTAGTTGCACACTGCACAACGATATACCTGCATGTAGGTTCACGTGTTTGCGTATGCATGCAAACATCACGTTAGGTTTCTCTGTTATATGAATGTGTGACCGTGAAAGGCTTAACAGTGACATTACAAGCGCAGCAACGCACCTGTGTTCCAAAACGTCATAATCAAGCCAGGTATTTAATATAGCTTTAAGGCCAATGATTCCGCAAATTATCTGTATAATTAAGTATATATTTTTTGTTACTACTAAATTAAGGAGCAGGTTTATTCTGCTTATAATTATGTATGATAATACAAGAGTAGGTGAAGCTAGTTTTCGATAAATAAGTTTCGCACAGCTTTGTTTCAATGCCTTACGTTCATATTAGCAGCTCTGCTTCGTGGTTATTGACAGCGTTCCTTGAGTAGAGGCACCGCTTATTTGACTGTACCTATCAGAACAAGGTTACTGCAACGTCATACACCTATGGTTTACGAGTGGAATCGTAATCAGCGTAGATTTCAAAACTTTATATTACTTCTCTCAGTTTATGACCGGATTATGCACATGTGCATGGTAGCCTGTAACTGTTAGTACCTACACTGTTAATAAACTTCCTAAAATGTTTAGGAAGTAATTAACCTTAACTCCGTTTGTGACACTTACCATACTTCCGCCTTGTAAATTTGCTAACTTTTGCATATGTTACATTACAAGTCTGGTAACTTCAGTATACATTTGACTGTTTTACTTAAACGTTTGGGAGTGCTACCATGGATGTGTGGGAAACAATTCTATTTTATTAGCGTTCCTATACGCACGTGTGCAAATTTACAAACTATTTTTTAGAGTGTAGACGAATGACTGTTATGCCAGTAAAGTGTGAAGCATATTTGGAATTAATGTTGCTATTGTCTATTCTGTATATTTTCGGAGACAAGTCTAGTCTTGGATGAGAAGCTACATATCAAACCCACACGTCATACGTCGACAGTGACGTCATAGAGAAGGAACACAGCACAACTTACGTGGCAAGGACTAAGGTGACTTTTGTTGAAAAACGATCCCAGAACTTGCTTGAAGTGACCTAGGGAAGCCATGTAAATACCCTATGTCAAGATGCCTGTACTGGGTATCGAACCTGGATTTTTCCGTCCTCGAGTTCATTATGTTACCGATGTGCCACCTCGCTCGGTGACAACCTGGAGCTCGGCGCAAAGGGAAGACAAAATAACTTGTTTGGCAATGTTTAATTGTATATTTATCGCTACGTTTTACCCGTTGAAATATATGTCCGTGTAATATTACTACGTATGATTGAAAGATGGCGCAGTTATGAGGCTTTGAACTCTCAGTACCCGAATTCGATCCTAAGTCTGACCATTCTGAATCCGGTTATCAATTAAGTTTGTTTTATTTTCTACAGTTTACGTCTCGTTGACAGCGTGGTTCATGGAGACGGTTACATGTATTTTTATGTTCCATCAAAACTAAATAACACCCATGCCTCACCCGCGACTTGAATCCAGGACCTTTCCCACCGCAAGCCGGCGCACCATGGGGCCTGCGCCACGGAGGTCAGCTCGGTTATAAATGGGTTCCCGAGATCAATCCAGACCAATGCCGGGATGATTCATTAACAAATTCCATGGTCATTCCCTTCTTCCACTATATTTACATAAAAGTGTTCCTCTACTAATTCAATTTGGCTGTTTAAGAGACAATCAAAATAATATAAATTGTAATAAATATAATTACAGAACTTGTTTTATTACAGAAGAATAATATACGTTTCTTACTTCCGTGTAAACGAATGCAAACTTGCCGGAGTGATACATGCGATTCTTCCTCTCACTTAGACGGAATGTTAGTCAAGAAGCTTATCGCAACATACCCAATCAAATGTCCTCGCTATGGTGGAAAAATTTCAAGGTCATAACGGACGACCGATAGAAAAACGACTGAGTCTCGGGGGCGTTAAATTCACCGTGATTAGAAACTCTTGCGTGCACTGTGTGTTGCCTAGGTACACAGGCGTTGCATTTGTTTAGCAGCCGATCACACCCAAAGTGGACTTAACTTTTTCAGCCGCTCATTTATTCAGATCATCCCTGTACATATTCATTATTGAAACACACACACTTGAAGAAGAATAATCAAATAGTTATTTTATAAATCGCTTAACTGACCGTTAACAACCTGCAGAGCGATACGCCTGTTTCCGTTCGTTTCAGTGTTCGATTCCACTCCATTCCAGTTTCCTCGTTCGTTCCGCAGGTTTCATATTGTAGGGAAGTAATTGCACGCGGTAGGACTGGCAATTTTTTTATATCTCGCGCGAGGAACGAATGATCGCTACCCTGAGGCATATCCTCCCTGCAACTGTGTCTTCCGGTCCGCCACTGACGTGATTGGCGGAGCCGAGCCTGTCTTCCGGAGCGGAACTCGCGACGAATGATTGGTGATGGTTCGAGGCCGTGCAGGGGCAGGTTTCCATTCCATCCAGCCGAGTGAACACGGCTGTGCGAGACAGACAGAGAACATGTTCGTGTGAACGAGCGGTTCAAGTACAGAAGAGAGAGAGAAGTGGAGTAATATCCTCGCCATTATTTTACAACGATTCATCGCGCGAAATTGCGAATTCCGCTCGCGGGCAAAAAAACTTGACGCGTGGGCGACGCCGCCGAGCGCGAAATATTGGCTTGTGTTCGCTGCACTCATGTGTGGGTGTGTACTCGCGTGGTGCTCCCACGAGAGAAGGGAGTTCTGTATGGGGATATTTGATGTTTGTGGGTATGTGTGACTGAGCAGGCGGCAGAGACTGTAATATACCCCGCCACCCCCTCCCCTTGACCACAGAGATGGCCAACATCAAACCTGCAGTGCCGTCAAACATCGCAACTAATCAACAGCGAAATATGGAAATGTGGTTCCCGCTTTAATAAATGGCCGCGGCAGAGGCCGCTTGATCAAAGTCGAAAATAAAAATTGTAATTAACACAAAAAGAAAACATCAAAGTAAAATACTTAGTTTTTAGATTCTAAATAACATCAAGGTTTTAATTTGGCATAACGGTTAGTTTGCTCATCAAAATTCTAAGAAACAATTTTTTTTTTGGAGAAACATCAAATTTGTTTATTTTCATCTTTTGCTAATATAAACATAGCTGTGCAACTATTTCCGGTATCGTACAACACTACATTACTTGAGTCAGCTCTTAATGTCACAATATACTGTACACTAATTGACTATCATTCTTAATACAGTCTCCAAAAGTGTTGTCTTTATCGCGTACTTCCTGAACATGATATTACATACATCAGACATTTGTATTTATTTACCCCACAGAACATGTCAAGAGTATAACTATCACTAACATTCGTGACATCAGTTCAGCGTCTTGCACTTAAATCATCTGATATGAACGTTTGAGTCTCTTTTATCGCTTCCATGTTATTGGGTACCAAATACACAAACGATATTTGTTTAAATACCCAAGAACATTAATTTCTTTTCCAGGCCAACGTTCCAAATAAATATTATACGTAAAGAAATTAGAAATGGGATATCCAGAAATAAATGCATGACAAGCACACCACGCCAATCCTGGGCTAAATACGAGACGAAGATGTAAGTGGCTAAATGTTGTACGATGACGTTTTCCGCGCATAATGTGGCAACACTGCACGGAGCTCTATGTCCAGGTATTATTTTATGTATGTTACGCTGAGTAAACGTAGACTAATATTTGGACTGCTCGGTATTGCAACCTGCACCTATAATATACAGGTCAGAACAGCAGTACTTGGACAATAAAGATATCTGTGTAGCGCAAGAAGGGACTAACTACAGTGCAGTGTTGCCATATTGTGCACGTAAAATGTCGTCGCGTACAACACATTGCCGCTGTCATCTTAGTCTCCATTTTAGTTCAGGATTCACGCGGTGTGTTTATTGTGCATTTATTTCTTGACAACCTGAATATGTTTCGATACTTACAGACTTAAAATTAATATATTTTTCCCCAACGCGAAAATTTTGAAGTAAGTTACGGGACACTATGTTTCGTTGATGGCCAAGTTATTACAAAAATTAATATTTACTCAGACTTACAACGATTGCCAGTTGTGAGGAGCTTTCCCAGTAATCACCTGAGTTTATGAGAAAAATGTCAGGAATCAAATTTTTGTTTCCAGAAATACAAAAAAAAAAAAAAAAAAGATTACTTCTCGAGAACAAATTTTCACAGAATGTATTAACACGCCATTTTTTTCATGTGATATGTCACTGAGAGACGATACTTCCAAGTACAAATCCAGTGTATGACAACGTAACATTAATAAAAGGTAATATAAAAAATGTCGCGATTATTACAAATAATAACCTCTTACATTCCTAGCAGTAATATCGCACGTCTTCCTATTTAAGTGCTGTTACAAGAAGTAGTTCACGTTTACAATAAAATAAAAATTACATGTTAATTTTTAAAATCTGTATCGTTAAGGCTACCATCAGCAATATTAGCCACAAAAGAAACTATAAATTCTTAACGAGTTGGTTACATCAAATTTTTGTTAGACAATAAATGTTTCGTACCTTTTATGCCAATTATACACTATCGACATATCTTAAGCCTAATTCTTTACCCTTACAACTATAATTTATTGAAAGTAGGGTGGGACTGCTTTTCTTTTTAATCAGATTTTATACACCGGAATGAACATCGTTTTGGGTTTACAAGACAAGTTAATAAATACTGTCCGAAAACGTCGCACAAGGTATTCGAACATATAACCTTGCGGTCGACCATTGCCAAAAAGCCCTTTGTTGTTTCAGTAACTATAGTTATTAATAACTAGGCAAGTTGAGAGAAAAAAAACAATACTTTAAGGGCGCGGTTTACCACAATTTTCATCACCATTTTTTTTAAATTTTTATTTATACCAGATATTTTTTTCTTATTTTAGACACAAAATGTGACTAAATTTGGCTCTTATGAAATTGTTTTATCTCTCATAGTTTTCACGTAATGGCTTGTTAAAGTTATATTTTGCATGTTTCCGTTTTAACGACTACACTAAAACCAACTGATATACCAAACTCAAAAAAAAAAAAAAAAATCACTGTGGATAAAGACATTGCAGGATACAATGCCATGCTCATAAAATAAAGAATAAAAATTATTTGTATTTTAGAAAAAATATTGAATTTTTTTTAATTTTTATTTTCAGTTTCAGCATTTTTTTAAAAAGCAAATAATTTTTATTCCTTATTTTATGAGCATGACATTGTAGCCTCCAATGACTTTGTCCATTGTGATTTTTTTTTGTGTTTGGTATATCAGTTGGTTTTAGTGTAGTCGTTAAAACGGAAACTTGCAAAATATGATTTTAACAAGCCATTACGCTAAAACTATGAGAGATTAAAAAATTTCATAAGAGTCAAATTTAGTTACACTTTGTGTCTAAAATATGAAATAAAGTCCGGTACAAATAAAAAATAAAAAAATGGTGATGAAAATTGCGGTAGACCACACCCTTAATGGTGACAGCAACATTTTTTGTAGTGAGCATAAATTTTTCATGCAATGTGAATACCAATAAAATATTTCTTATCTACTACAAAATATTTATTTCAGTGTAGGAATTTCTTTTGACTGGCCAAATTAAAGTAATATTTGTTAAAAATATTATTTTATAAATAAGGTTTGTTGAATCTACGAAAAAAATTTAAAAAAATACGTCCTGGCTGTTACACAAACTCACTTAAAGAAATTATTCAATGAATGTCGTATTTAAAATCGTCAGTTGTTAACCTTGTCGAAGACTACTGAGCAAAATATACGGGAAACAATAGTGATAACACAAATGAGCTAACCCACTGTGGCGAAAAGTATACCACCTCAAGGTAGGGTATCACAAGCCGAGTTGGGATTACCAGTTTTAGTATTGTTTGGTTGTTAAAAAACATATAAAGTGTATCATTATCACGCTCTAGTAAAATGTATGACTTTGCTTAAAACTCGTAAATTTATAACACTCAACCAATATCGATGACGTAATTTTTCATGAACTGTTTTTAATTTAGTATGTTCCATCCTTCTCAGAGTAATCACGTATGTGTGTGTAAAAGTTAGCGACTAATAAGCAAACCTTTTGTGGAAAGTTAAAGCGCTAAAATGCTATTTGTGCAGGAATGTCAATGAAACGATCACGGTAAGTGATTGGATGTTTGAACTCCCAGCGTCTAGGGTTCTAGCCGCATATCACAGACGTGTGGTGTCGCAGTAGTCCTGTTGTGATTGGCTCAGTCAAATAAGCGACGAATCTATAAAAACATAAAGCTGCCAATATCGTCGAAGCAGAGCTGCAGATGTGCAAGCAAGCCACTTTAGAACCAGACAACAACAACACACACTACAAACACGCAGTGGTCTTGTGACGACGTCAGTTGGAGTAACAAGATTATTGCTCTTTGTTCCTGTCTTCAGTTTTAAAAACGTGTAAACAGCAAGCAGATACATATAATAAATAAATAATACAATAAAGTCCATTTCATGTACACAATCTGAGTCAGGACGTACTGTCTTAAACCTGCGCTGTTATAGCTTCTGAAAAAAAAAAGTGGCAACATGTATTGTGCAATTTTTTCTGTAGAGTAACAAGAGTAATGCAACCCTGACAATCGCCGTTTTTTTTCCTCCTGCAAGCAGCGGGGCGCTTAGGCACGCTCCCCAGGGATTCGTCGAGCCAGCTGGATGTCCTTGGGCATGATGGTGACCCTTGTTGCGTGAATGGCACACACAAACAGTCCCACCAGTTAGACCTCGCTTGCCTCTTGCAGTGCCATCATGGCCGAGCTCTGGAAACGCACGTCAGTCTTGAAGTCCTGGGCGATTTCTCGCACAAGCGCTGGAATAGCAGCTTGCAGATGAGCAGCTCGGTGCTTTTCTGGTATCGCCTGATTTCTCTCAGGGCGACGGTGCCAGGCCTGTAGCGATGTGGCTTCTTCATTCCTCCAGTAGCAGGGGCGCTCTTGCGAGCTGCCTTAGTGGCGAGCTGCTTCCGCGGGGCTTTGCCTCCCGTCGATTTGCGGGCAGTCTGCTTCGTGCGAGCCATTGTGGTCTGGTCTGGTCCGCCGTACCTGAAACCAACGAGTTTTGATAAAGTTGGTGGTGCGCTGCCTGATACAACACTCCAAATACTATGGAAACAGTGAAAGACCAAGTAGTTTGTTTTATTTTTAAAAAATTACATTTCGAAGTCGATTTTGTACTACTTTCATTCACTTCATCGAAAAATGTACATCACATTAGCGACTAACGTCTTCATAACTTACCACCGACACACTTCGTACTGTATCATCCCTATGTATAAATAATTGGATAAATAAGCATGCAAATAACTATATATGTATATATATATATAGTTTTGCACTTCTTATTCATATGCACACGAACATGTATATGGACTACAGATACATATTATTGTATTTGTCAAATATGAAAATTGATTATAACTTGCAATTATCTCTGTCCCCTTAATTAACAAAAATAATTACAAGTCAATTATGGAAGCACTGTTAAAATAAATATTATTACCGACTTCATCTTTCACTCTCATCTCGCGTTCAAAAATGAACGCAATGACAAACACTAATGAGTATTATTTGTATTGAATTTTGTTTATGAACGTTTGTTTTTTAACGTATGGTTAACATAACAAATGACGGGACTCTAGCCAGTAAATAAACCTTCATAAAAACACTGATTACATTATTGACGTACCAAATCACAGTCGAAACAGCTTCATTTATAATTGTGAAAGTTTAGAGGCGCTTAGGCAAGCAATAAGGAATTACTTTTTCAGATTTTTCTCCAAGAGGATGATGATGAAGGGGGGGGGGAGGGTGGCAAGGGATAAAAAGTGTTTCCTATGAGTTGACGATATAGCTCGAATATGACGAGGAGAGCGTCCTTTTTTCTCATTGTAGTGCGGCAGTTTCTGTGACTGCATTGCCAGATGTTGACATGAAGCAGTAGACTCTCTACTTCAGCGGTGTTCTAATAGCTGGAAGTCTCATTTGGGGAGGGGGGGGAGGGGTGTTAACTTTTCTCTTAACTAACCGTCCAGGTCGCATCAAAGGAGACACTGATAATCCACTTTTATTTTCATTTCAAATTAGCATATCCTATCCTCTTAGGAACCAGGCTCTGTAAAACAAAGGTAAGCTTCAGTTCTATTAATTGTTGTCCATTCTACGAAGCACTTTACAAAATGAAGACTATGCTATATCGCACACGTTCATATAAACACAAATAACCACAAAAAAATAATGTTCTGAGTAGAATGTACGTTCTAGTAGCGTGTTCGTCGCAAGTGAATTTCCACTGAAAGCGAGGCAAAACAAGAAGAGTCATGAGCCAAGTGAGTTGGTCAACGTCACCTTGCCTTTGGATTTCTACCGATCCTCGTCAATTAAGGTTGAAAATAAGTAAATTCTGAATAGGTCGTAACATGCCCCGTATTCACTAGACCGTCTCCGAAGTTTCACTTCTCTGCGTCATTATCTCACCAGAGTCTTTCTCTCGTCGTACCCGCCTAGCCATCCATAGCTGCCCGACTGACGTCACGACACGGTGCTCATAGACATTGTTGCACGATCGTCATTAGCCGTGAACTAGCTGCAACCAACTGCATGGAAGTACATTCTAGGATACGTACAAGTTTGGTGGATTTATACAGCGTGATCGACGTCATTTCAATAAATGTAATGAACAGTTCACAACTGACAGAACAGACAAATCACATAACTATTTTAACTGGGGACATATTTTGCTTCCAGACGGACAAATAGTTCTGCGGATACAAGGTGGCTGGCCCTAAATACACGATGGCCAAAAGCGTAACAGTTTCCATACCATTATCTGTTTTAGTAACGCCTTTCTCTATGGCAACAGAATATTGGAATGGGATCTGCTATGTTCTGGGGATTGTGTATTTGAAGTCGCACACATGGGCCAATCACCCAGAGTATCACAACTGTAAGACCACTGACCAGGCTGCACGCGCTTTGAAACTGTACTTCGAACTGCGTGTGATTCTCATCCAAGATGAAATCGTGCCCATAACCACACGATGTTTTTAAATTATAAACCAGGACAATATTTAAAAAAAATATTGTAATAAAAAGCCTACAGTTTAATTCTGATTAAAATGAAGTTTGTCACGGTACGAAACGAATAAGAAAATGATAACTTTAAACTCACAACAGTAAGTAAAATTTTAATTTCCAAATTTACATTTTCAGTTCCATCACTAGTGTCCTCAATTTTCATCTTGCATCCCGCAGTGCAAATCCTCTAAACACCTCTTGTACCATCATTAATGTTTTAAAACAATTTAGTCTAATCAATTACCTTATAGTGAAACACTTCCAAAATTTAAAACAATTAATTTTAATTAAATTTTTTAAATATTATATGGGGCTATGTGTCAGTGAAAGTCCCAACATAAATGGGACTTGCATACAAATGCATATACAGCTATTCAATAATTTTTCGAAATTCGACACCTAAAGAGTTGAAAATACGTAAAATGTTTTTTCGATGAATCCTCGATCCCTACAGAGCTCTTCGTTTTTTTAAGTTGATTTTCAATTCAGATTATCTTAGTACCTAAAACGGTATTAGTTTTCAGGTCTTTTCGAAAATCTGCAACTAACGGGCAAAGAGGGAAGACAAATGTTGTTAATGAATTATTAACTCGATCTATCGTTGGGATTTCACTTTAATTAGATAATGGATGCTAGTACAAATCTAAAATGTGATTTCAAGATTTTTAAAATATGTCACCGCCAAAGGGTGCCCGTCGCTGTACTGACGTGTTATTTGCTTCATGTTGGTGCTTACGTAAGTACCCTACAAGTTATTGCAAGATTCTTTCAAAGGGGTAAAAAGGGAGGAATCGTTAATGACATATATCGAACCAATTTATATTTTAATATCCGCGTGATTTTCTTAAGAATATCTTAAAAGTTATTTAATGATTTTAGGCTATTCGTTTCTGCGAAGATAAGAGTTGTGATAAATATTTTCGAATATGTATCCACATTACTGGAACCCGACGGTCTATCGCCATAATTTTAATTTCACTGGAGCTCGCACTTAAACATATGTAAAGTGAGTGTAAGAATTTCCGAAATTTTACGTCTAAGTGGTGAAAAGACGTGACACGTGTGTTTCGATTAACCTTTTGTATTCTTCGAATCTATCGTCGATGTAAAGCTGTATTTTTTTGCTTCACAATTTATCGGGCTTTGATTTAACATAGTATACCATTTGTAACCTGTTAATTTAGAAATTATGAAAAACGAATGTGACAATCGAGAACAACTATTGTGGAGCAACTGGAAATCCATTGGGTATGTAACGTTGTACAACCTCTTTGTGCACAGGGAATAAGTTCTTTATTTATCTTTTATTTAATACTTTATACTTTTTCCTCCATGACGAATTCTTCCGACATAACGTATCGATTGGAGCTACGGCAAACGGTTTGGGAGGCTCTGGGTTCGAATTCCATGTAAGACTGCACAAGTGCGCCATTCTGACACCCCAAGTACGACCAGGCTGCTGAAATGTGGATGATACAGCCGACTACATTGTGAAGTTCCTCAACAACATCAATGAGCCCACCTGATGTACTTAACACCTCACAAGATGAACCTCAAGGGACTCACAAAACTTACTGTGAAACCTTTGCCCGCAAAAGTACTTCAGTAGCCACAGGCTGCAAGTAAATATTCTGCAAAAATATTTAACTGGACGTAAATAAATAAAACAATTTTACTAGGGTTTATTCAACGAAAAAATTGCTAGAATGTTTAAAATATCGTATTCGATTTAGCAGAAAGCAATATGTAGTACGTATCATAAAGAGACTGCACTCGTAAGGAACATTTTCTTCCCCGTCGTGTAACTTATATAGTCTTCGAGGTATTGGGAAGGTATATTTTGGCGCTGAGGCTGACCTAAAATTTTTGGAAATGTTTCTGGAGTTAACTGAACATCTTCTACTGCAGGCGGAGGAGAATATTATACTGTATGTTGACTTTCAGCGAGTTTTTTTTAGCTGGTTCTTCGATATTCTCTTCCTCTGGGAGAAAGATTCCTACTGGAACTAGGTGTCCCAGAGGCAGACTTGATTCTGGTTTATTTGTCAGAAGAACATTTTCATAATTTATGTTTGCTTCCAAAAACTGCTCGTACTTGCTGAAGAGACTACATTTTCTGAGTAACACAGATACAAGGTGTAGACAGAGTGGCAGGGAGTGATCGTAGAAAAACCTCCTCGTGTTACTGAACATATTTCATGAAGCGTCGATCGTATAACATGAAGAGGCTATGTACCTCCACTGTGTTATGTGTAGTCTGTTGTTTTTAGAGCTGAATACATTGTCTTCCATATAATGCCACAGTGTCTTCCAACTTGCACATTATCATGCATTCCCATTGCACAGTTCTTTCAAAGATCATATTATCTTGCGTATTATCTACATCACACAGCTAGTCACAACTCCTTGTTATTCCAATAAAGACTTGAGTGTTTGTGACAGAAGCAAAGATCCGCTGTCGGAGTGAATGCAAGAAGGTGTGACAAACATGAAGAAAATACTGTGCACGTGCTTCATGACACTAGAAGCTGACACGGAGAAATGAAACACAAAAGGAAAGCGGAAGAATTCATCGACTATTGTTAAAAGGAATTTATGACGACTAGACGAAGGAAGTCGTACCCATATTTAATCTTTAAAACATAATTACAACTTTATGTCGAACTGCCTTAGTATTCACAGAACCAAGGCGTTAGTTCAGTACAAGTCTGGCCAGGAAGCCATCATGTTTCTTATGTCATCCAGCGGTTGTTCGATACTACCCAGTGATAGAGCCAAGTGACACCTGGACGCAGAGACACTTGCGAATGTTCAGAAGGTTAACTCTGCCAGACAATGAGCAATCACAATAAGTGTATCAGTATCAGCTACATTGTTCTTAGTTCCAGACCTGTAAGTTATGTTATATATGTATGTAAAGCATGAAAAGCTCCAGGAGCTGTAGCGTGCACTGCCGATTATTTTCTTAGTTCACATATTTACGACTGCGAGATTAATATCTGTTTTCATTGATGTTAATTTTTGTGATGAATGAGACTCAAATTTAATTTGCATAGGATGACTGTAGTTTAAAATCAGTCTAATTATTGTGTTATGAATATTTCTGGAAATCTATTTCTTTAAAGGTTATGCATTTTAGCCAAGCCATTATACGTGCTATTTGCTTTGAATTCTGTGGCCGATGGCCATAACAATAGTGGTGCATTAACGTAATTTCTAAACAGTAACAATTAATTTTAACGGTTAACTTAAGTAGTAAAGTTTCTAGATAACTATTAACTTCCCGTAGCGTGGGATAGCGGCTATAGGAAGGCGTCAATTTTCAGCGGCTATTGAACGAGCATGACGCATAGTCTGCGTCGCCTCGTAAGACTGTAAATAATTGATGGAGTCCGTATCTGCAATTCAGTATGCTGACGATGTGATGCAGAGCAACATTATTCATACGAATAGGGCCTCAACACGCCAGTCACGAATTAGACTACTTTATTAATCAGACATCCGCGAGCTAGGTTGTCATTTGTTGACGAACTTGAAATGCTTGGAGCCGTGAGTCCCGAGGGAAGCCTGCAGTGTTCCAGCACAAGAGTCCTGAGGGAAGCCTACAGTGTTCCAGCAGAAGGGTCCTGGTGTGCCTGCAGTGTTCTAGCACAAGAGTCCTGGTGTGCCTGGAGACCCAGCCACCTACAAGACCTTACAGACCAGTGCTACGAGACGTCTGCTACGATGTAGAAGTCGGTATTTGAGTGAACAGCGTACTCTATCACATTTTAAACGCCTAGCGTAGACAATTTGAAAATTTTAATTATTTTGAATATATGGAGAATGCTGAACCTAATGTAGCGACGTTAAACGTAGGCCGTGGTCACACTGGATGCAGAACTACTTCACTTAAACCTGTTCAGTTTTTGAAGCGGTTACACGAGCTACGAACTAGTTCAGATCGCTGTCTCTTCTCGTTTAAAGTAAACTAGTTTCCTAGTTTCGAACGACATATCTTTTATCCTTCTCTCCTATTGGCTGACTGGAGAAAATATTTGTGTAACAAATATGGCTACTTTTTGGTCCGACATTTAGCACTCGTTAAATTAAATTAACTTTAAGACGTAAAATTATGATATCCGCTATACACACAGCAACATTTCAGCTAGATGCGATATGATAATTCTAAAATCCGGAATGTTGAGTGCAGATGTGATAATAATTAAATATGATACGTTTCAAGTTCCAAGTTTGTTGAGGTTAGGAAGTTCATTGAGTTTATATGTAGTCGTGTAACCTCGCAAACGTGTTTAAACTTTGGACACGATCAGGCATGACTGCAGAATGTAATTAATTGAAAATGTTTGACCTTCAATGTGGCCGTGGTCTTTGAGAAACAAAGATCTTACGTTTCCAACAGGGTTGCAGGAATTTCACAAAGGCAATTCATGCAATTTCTGATTTTTAAATTTCATTAATTTGCAAGCACAATTTTAATAGAATTCAAAAAGTCCGCTAATATAAATTTATTATTAATCCGAGTATGTAAAATTCCCCTGGCCAATTAAATTCAGTTTGTGGAGAATATTATATTTATTGCAGTGTTCCAGCAAAAGAGTCCTGAAGAAAGCCTGCAAGTGTTCCAGCAAAAGAGTCCTGAAGAAAGCCTGCAGTGTTCCAGCAAAAGAGTCCTGGTGTGCCTGCAGTGTTCCAGCACAAGAGTCCTTAGGGAAGCCGGCAGTGTTCCAGCAAAAGAGTCCTGAAGAAAGTCTGCAGTGTTCCAGCTAAAGAGTCCTGGTGTGCCTGCAGTGTTCCAGCACAAGAGTCCTTAGGGAAGCCTGCAGTGTTCCAGCACAAGAGTCCTGGTATGCCTGCAGAGTTCCAGCATAAGAGTCCTGAGGGAAGTTGCAGTGTTCCAGCAGAAGAGTCCTTAGGGAAGCCGGCAGTGTTCCAGCAAAAGAGTCCCGAAGAAAGTCTGCAGTGTTCCAGCAAAAGAGTCCTGGTGTGCCTGCAGTGTTCCAGCAAAAGAGTCCTTAGGGAAGCCTGCAGTGTTCCAGCACAAGAGTCCTGGTGTGCCTGCAGTGTTCCAGCACAATAATCCTGAGGGAAGCCTGCAGTGTTCCAGTAGTAGAGTACTGGTGTGCCAGAAGTGTTCCAGCACAAGTGTCCTGAGGGAAGCTTGCAGTGTTCCAGCAGAAGAGTCCTGGTGTGCCTGCAGCGTTCCAGCA
>PNEQ01126411.1:0-17289 GCA_003012365.1 Medauroidea extradentata
AAACTTCTGGATCTACACACACCTAATCAATCGTTTCATTTTAAGTATGCTACGGGACATTTAGGACAAGCTACCTTGTGATTCTACTCTGCTATTGGTTTATGCTTACTGAATTGTTAATTGAATGGAAGTACTACAATCCTGCAGTTTTAGTCTCAGCTCCAGTTTTGTTTATAACTATTGCCCTTAGTTCAGTGCAGTTATAGGATTTCCATCAAAATTTAATAAGTATCAGGCCTAGTGATATTAATGAGGGAATAAGTGTCACGCACAATGGCATTGAAAAATAAATAAGTGCCGTGCGTAATGATATCCAAAAGGAAACAAGTGCCATGGCTAGTGATATTCAAGAGGTGATATGTGCCGTGATTAATGATATTCAAAAATATATTCAAAATGAAATAAGTGGCACTGCACATTGGATTTCGGTGCTGATTTGTTTAATTCTGAAAGTCTGTATATGTTTGATGCTCTGATGCCCAATAATCTCAGCATGATACATTCTCACTATTAAACTATGTTATCTAGGTTAAATATGTGAGTGTATGTGTTTTCTACGTTTTTATGCTTTTCCTCGGAAGTAGGTTTTTGGCGCAACTTGACGTCAGGTTAGCCACCACTTACCGAAATAATAGTTTCATGCCAAATGTAACTATGCCACGAATTAGTGCTCAATTTGTGCTGCTTATAGCCGGAATATGAAAATTTGTGCTCATCAGACAAAAAGTTATAGCTGATTAACTGTTAGGTGGCCAACTTGACGTCAACTTAGCCACCACTTATCTAAATAATTGTTTCGTGCCAAATGTAACTATACCACGAATTAGTGCTCAATTTGTGCTGCTTATAGCCGGAATTTGAAAATTTGTGCTCTTCTCCTTCACGAATTCAGCATAATTGCTCTGTTCCCGAAAAAAACAATCATCTCATTTCATGTCGCCAGCATTCTTACTTCTTTCACGAAGCAACAATTTTGCTACTTATATTTAACCAGAAATCTTGCTTCTTTCATGTAGCAACAATCTCTCTTTTTACGTTCATATATCCATTAATCTAGCCCTTTTTAAGTGGCACGCAACCTTGCTCATTCATGTAGCCAGCGTTCATGGTCGTAGCCTCCAATCTTGCCTTTTTATGTAAGCAGCAAGTTACTTTTTTCATGTAGGTCGCAATCTTACTCCTTGTTGGTAGCCTACACTCCTGGTCCTTGTACGTAAGCTGCCATTGAGCTGCTTTTTATAAAATATATGGCAAGTAATAATGTTTTTTGTATGTAGTTCGCAATTCTGGTCCTTTCGTACGTTCAGTAACTTTGCTCCTTTAAAGTAGCCAACAATTTTGCGCCTTTTATGCAGCAACAATCTTGCTTGTTATGAAGTCAGCAATATTGATTTTTTTTTCATGTCGATAACTTCATATAGCCAGCAGTGTTGCTTCTTTAATGTACCCAGCGTCTTGGTCCTTTCAGTAGGTAGCCAGCAATCTTTCTCCTTTTATGTAGTCATTATTCTAACTCCTTTCATGTATACAGCAAACGTGCTCGTATTGTATAGCCTGCAATCATGCTTATTCCATAGCCAAAAATCCTGTTAGTTGTCTTGCTTTTTTCTCGTATCCAGAAATCCTGGTCCTTTCATATATCCAGCTAATTGGCTCCTTTCATGTAAACAGCAACCTTGATCTTAGTAGATAATGTTCTCCTTTCATTTATCCAACAGTCTTCCTCTTTCATGTAACGGCTTATTTTTACGTGTTGCGAAGTTCAGGCAGGATTGCCTTTTGCCTACCACCTAACCACACTACTTAGAAATTTTAAAATAATTTTACAAAATAAATACATTTTTTCAATAAACAAGGAAAAGTTGATAAAAAAAATTACAAAAAAATATAATATACTGCTGAATACAACACAAAATAAAAAACGACGCAGAAGTTATTCATCCTACAATCATATACACATTCGTACTGATATGTACAAGTGACATCATCCACTGTTCACATTACATTATCAAAATAACTTTTTATCATAGGGCTATTCAACAGAGCTCCTTTGAATATGGACATGGACAACTTTCGTTTTACAGGTTCCTCAAATGTACTTCAGATGCGCATTGCAGAAACAGCATAAGATTTGGAATAAGGGCAGGTACGATGCTTTCGTATAATAAAAAGCTAGATTGGTTTTCAAAAGGGTACCAATCGAATGATGGGAGAGAAATTCAAATTTATTTGTTAAATAGGGAAGAGAATTAGAATATAAAACTTTTCTTAAAAGGAGAAGTCTATCTAATATACGTCTATTTTCTAGTCGCTACCATATCAGACTTTTGTAATGACGTGAAACATGAGATCACGTGTTTTAAGATTTAAAATGTAACTCACGCATGCATTAGTCTATTCACTTGTTTTTCAGCAAAGTCGCTGTAAACTGTGTCACAATAGTGAAACAACGAAAAAATGTGCGCCTGGACAAGATATTTTTTAATACGCAAAGAGAGTTGGATTTTTAGGAGTTTTAGCGAGTGAGATGTAGTCAGCACCTTCCACATATGCTAGCTACGTGTAGTGATCAATTTAAAGTGCCGTTCACAATGAATCCTAGGTTTTGTACTATTTGCTGGAGTTCTGCGCTGTCACTAATAATTTTCATATATTCGGCAGTAATCGATTTCAATAATGTGTTATTGCTACCAAACAAAATGGCTTGTGATTTGTTTGACTTGATTAACAGTCCATTATCAGTGGGTCAGTAAAGTATAGCGTCCAGGTCCATATTGAACTCAGCTACTGTTCTAGTTGTGTCAGGCATAAGGAAAGACGAACACAATTGTAAACCGTCAGAATGTAAATTGTGCTAGGGGTGTTTAAGTGTGTTCAAAATGTCGTTTACATACAACGAGAAAAGAATGGGACCAAGTACCAAAACTTACACCAGTTGTGACTATGGAACTGTCAGATTTTGAGTTGCCACCACTTATAAAAAATTTGTTTCGTGTCAAATGTAAATACACTACAAATTAGTGCTCAATTTTTGCTGCTTATAGCTGGAATGTGAAAATTAGTACATATCAAACAAACACGTTATAGATGATTAACTTTTTGGCGGCTAGCTTGACGTCAAGTTAGCCACCACTTATAGAAATATTTAATTCGCGCCAAATGTAACTCCTACGAATTAGTGCTCAATTTGTGCTGCTAATAGTAGAAATATGAATATTTGTGCTCATCAAACCAAATAGTTATAGCTGATTAACTATGTGATGGCCAACTTGACGTCAAGTTAGCCACCACTTATCGAAATAATTGTTTCGCGCCGAATGTAACTATGCCACGAATTAGTGCTCAATTTGTGCTGCTTATATCCGGAATATAAAAATTTTTGCCCATCAAACAAAAAAGTTAGGTGACTAAGAGTGAGAACTGGTTAGGTACGAGTCGCTCAAAAAGTTTAGTCACATCTTCACAGAGGGCAGCACTCTCGTAGCTGTAATGGTACTGTCAGTAAATGAGGATTACGTCTGCAACTGTGTCAGGCCTGGCGCAGCTGTGTCTGCTGGTCTAGAGGAAGTGAGGGGGGGGGGCAGAAGGCTGTGAAGAAGTTATTGTCCCCCCTTCCCCCTGTTACCAGCAAGTCGGCTGAGACCCAAGGCATATCTTAGTCGCCTGTGCCCAAAGCTGTGCAATATGCACCTCTTTTCAATATGGTGTCCACTGAGAGGGCGCGGCCTCGGCCTGGAGGGGGGAGGGGTTAGATATGAGATCGTGTTTCACTATTCAGAAAGTAATTCCATGTGTATATTACGCTCTTGGTGCTATATATTAGGTACTATTAGGTCATGATTCCAGTATAAATAAATAGCAGAGCGCAATTATTCGGGTGTGTGGGGTCACTAGTACATTAATATTTTGATTTATAATCGTATCCCGATTTACGATCGATTAGGTCATGGCCACAGATGGTTGTTTTGGATTACACTGCCTGAACGTTTCACTAAAGCAGGCCAGAAATTTTATTCCATAAAGTTAGAGCAATTGGCTTAAATAAATAATCTCGTACGCATTTTTCAGAAAGCTTACGAAAATGTTCTACTCCACACTTATTGAGAATTAAATTTGAAAATCAGTACATTATTAGCCAATATTATCAGTTCTACGACCGAATACACAACATTTATTTGATGATTTTCACGACGAAATGAACACAAATGGATCTCAAAGTCTCACAGCAGTGTCTGTTTGTACATTGGAGTACAGTAACATTTTATAGACTCACAATGAAAATGATATATATATAATCCAAAAAGTATGGGGAAATCTCTGAATTTATACATAATTTTACATTCAACTACTGCCAATAAATATGAAAAAAAAAAATGGCAAAATTATTGTTGAAATATAGATTTGATAACTGAAATGAACAGTGACTTTAAACTTGATCCAAAAAGGAAATAAGTAATCATCCTTTATCAATTGACAATTTTGTTGGAATTGTTGTAAATCATAAAATAAAAATTAGCAGAAATAATGTTTTATATTTTGTTATTCAATTTTTTTCTTTATTAAATGGCGACAAAAATTAACGCAGGTGACAATAAAATTGTTGAACAACATATTGTAATGATTTTTAATAATAATATTATATATGATAACATAAACATGCTTTAAAATTATTCAACATCATGTTTGATTCTTAAAATTATTTATAGTTAGGAACAACGATTTTAAATGGAAATTTTCCTATATCGCTGTTTCCAATTTCATATTTTATAAATTAAAAATTATTCGCTTTTTTACCACTGTAATCAATTTGTTCGAAGTTAATATTATTATTATTTTTTAAATTCTACAAATATTCACTTTCCTGTCATGTTAAACATCACCTCATTTTAGGTCTATGATTTATTTATATCATCCCATCCATAAATTCAAGTGTGTTAGAATAATTAATGCTGCCTTTTATTTTTTAGCGATGGTAAATACTGAATAAATAATTTATTGTTGTTTAAAACTATATTTCTTTCATGAATTCAGAACCATTTCAATGGTTAGTAACATTTTATTTTATTTATATTGAATACATTTTTCATAATTCGCTTCTATTTTTCTAATAATGCAATGTATTTTCTTATTTGTTTGCAATTTTTATTATATATTAACCTGACTAATTCTTTCAAGTTATCAACAGATAATTTCAACCAAGTTATTTTATTAAATAGTTTTTTAGTATTATTTAATATGTTTTCAAGAAAAAGATATTGATTCAATACATTTGAATTATAATTTATTATTTCAAAACCAATATTTGAATTTTTACTAAAATTTTTGTATAATTTCCTTTATGTATTTTTAAATTTACACTGCAGTGGGTACCTTAACATTTATGTACCTGAAAAACTTCATAAATGTAATACCAAATAATATTAGTAATTAAAATTTTTCTTTCTTCAAATGCCTGAATCCAGATATTAGTAAACCGATTTCCTAAATTTATTTGATAATTATCCTGATCAATAATTTCAAAAATATTCAGAAAATCTCCTTTATTCTCATTTTCTTCGGGATTTATAAAATTGCTTTAATTTTGAATACGTTATTTAATCCTATGCAAATTTTCTTTCTCCCAAATTCGAAATGTATCTTCTTCATTCATTTTTGCTTTAACAATTAAAGAATATAATCCACGTTCATTAATTGTTGTATGGTGATGATCACTTAAGAATTAAAACATTTTTATTTAATTTTAATAATTGATACAATAATTTTCATGAACATTATCCCTATACGCTTTTTATTTACCATTAAAATCTAAAACTTCTATAAAAATATCTTCCTTTAAACCTAAGATTATTAATATTCTTATCAAATATCACAATTATTTCTTTATAGTAGTAAAGTGTTCTAACTTATTTTCAGTTAAATTATAGCTTATTTTTATAAATATAAAAATTAATTTAGAAATTTTGAAAATTATAATTTTTAAACAAAACATTAATTTATTATTATCTTATTAATAAATATATTAATTCATTATAATATCAATTTTTTTCTTGTGAAATTTTTATATAACTTGACATTTAAATTAATCAATATTTTGTAAATTTTCTACAATTTTAAAATGAGATACATCACAACAGTATTTTTTCCATAAAATGTATCTTACATTTTTTGATAAAATTTTATACACAAAAATATAATTCAAATATGGTATACTTTTTTTGAAAATTTTCTATTATTTTTCCAGATAACATTTGGTAACATGATATATTGTCCTAATCAACTTATTTTTGAAAATGTATAAAATTTCTTATTAATTTCATTTTATAAAATTTCTTATTTCCCACTCCAAATTTTTATTTCTGTTAAAACAAACTGTTAAAGAATCTTTGATGGTTTCATTTGTTATGTATAACTGATATAAGTCTAATAATGCTAAATTTTTATAAATGTTATCATATTTAAGATTATTTTTAAAAATCTTTACAATAAATTGTTCAATCATTTTGTTGTCACCTGCGTTAATGTTTGTAACCATTTAATTAAGAAAAATAATAAAAAAATTTTTTTTGCTAATTTTTATTTTATAATTTACAACAATTGCAATAAAAATGTCAGTTGATAAAGGATAATTACTTATTTCCATTTTGGATTTAAAAAAATAATGTCACTGTTCATTTCAGTTATCAAATATATATTTCAAAAATATTTTTGCCATTTTATTTTTTATAATTTATTGGCTGTAGTTGAATGTAAAATTATGTATAAATTGAGAGATTTCCCCATACTTTTTGGATAATATATGTATATATTATTTTCATTTTGCGTCTATAAAATCTTACTGTACTCCAATGTATAAACAGACACTGCTGTGAGCCTTTGAGATCCATTTTATGTTGAGACGGTTACTTGGGATATGTGGGGTGATTTTGCGACATTGCAAAAAAATATTATTTGCATAAAAGTTATACCTGAATAAAGAAATTTCCAAGCGGTAAATTCATAATAATAAATAGCCAACTGACCATTAATTAATATTAACTCAGAGTTGACCATTACGAAGAATAAAAATAGTATAAAAGTGTCCTAAAGTCACCTCACGCATCCAAAATCACTCCCGCTTACGGTAATGTTCTGTATTTCGCCCTACCTGCTCTGTAGTGCCACTGGTTGCCCATTGTAACCACAAACAATACACGATGTTAACATGTTGCATTATTGTAACTGCAACAATACAGTATTTTAACATGTTGCATTATTGTAACCACAAACAATACATGATGTTAACACGTTGCATTATTGTCTGCAACAATACAGCATGTTAACATGTTGCATTATCGTAACCACAGATAATTCAGGATGTTAACATGTTTCATTTCATTATATTATAAAGAACAATCTTCGCATCTAGAGAAACCAAAAGTATTATAGGTCTAAAATAAACCATTTCTACACTACAATTCACAATACATGATGTATAGTGCATAGCATGCGCGTTGGATCGTGTTGCCGTGGAATATCTTTACAACTATTTTTGGCAACTATGTACTAGACTAGTCGTATTTAATTCCACAGTAACATAATCCAGACTGTACACCATGCACTGTTAAGTGATGATACATGTAGTATGGTAGGTAACGGTGCCTTTTTTTGGCCCTATGTTGTTAATAACAATTTTGTTCCTCTAGAGTAAACGCAAATTATTTAAATGTAAACTTACGACATTCTGTAAAAAAACAGCTTAGGTTCAAGTGCGCAAAGTACTATGGAATATAGCCTGTATACATACCGAAATCTACGTATTTGCCTATCTTTAGTGATAGCAAGACTCTGTGTTATTACTGCATGGGAGAAAAAGACAGTCTTGAAAAAGTTGTGGATTGGACGAATTTTACATCGCCATTAATAATTTGTCGTGAAATCTCTGCTTCATACAGATTTTACAGCAAGTTTGTTCCATTAAAAATAATGTGGTGGTTATTATTAACGGAAAGGCGTCATAAGGAGGACGTATGTTTGAGGAGTTTATTTATAACTGACGACTTAATTCCTAATTGCTGAAAAGGTAGCCCAACGGCCAGCTCCGATGGTGCTTTTTCGAACAACATGATACATTAATTTTCTAGAAATTCTGAAGCAGTTTCATACTTCTCATCTATTTTATAAATATCCTTCAGAACATTTCTTTTATCTCTCTTTTCGTACTCTAGAGATTTTTGAAGAAACTTTTTTATATAAAATTGTAAGTCCTTTTTAAAATTAATTTTCCCACAACACGTGTTGTTCACAGTTGAAACTAATCAACATGTGTGACACCCAGTGGTAAGGTTGACATTTCAGAAGTTTATCAATTCTAGTTACAGAATTTTTTTAATTAGTTTTATTTTTTAAATTAATTGTAAAGCTTTGCTGCTCAGTTTCATTTCAATTCAGAGAAGGGATACAAAACGATTTAATATATTTCGCAGTGATAAAAACATATCTTTGAAGAACAATATCTTAAATGTGGTTTCTCATTCGGCCGCGGTGGTCGAATGGTCAGACATCTCGCCTCCCACCAAGGCGATCCGGTTCGATTCCCGGCAGAGTTGGTCCCCGGATTTTCGCATGTGGGAATCGTGCCGGACGATGCTGTTGGTCGGCAGGTTTTCTCGGGAATCTTCCATTTCTCCTCCCCTTCATTCCGGTGCTGCTCCATTCTCACACCATGTCACCCCTCACCAATGCTAATTAACTCGATGTTAAGCGCTGACCAAAATCTCTCTCACTCTCACTTTCTCAATTCATAACGTGTGTCCCTACCCCTACCGCAATTTTCATCACCATTTTTTATCTTTTATTTGTACCAGATATTTTTTTCTTATTTTGGACACAAAATGTGACTAAATTTGGCTCTAATGAATTTTTTTTATCTCTCATAGTTTTCGCGTAATGGCTTGTTAAAGTCATATGTTGCATGTTTCCGTTTTAAAGACTACACTAAAACCAACTGATATACCAAACTAAAAAAAAATCACAGTGGATGAAGCCATTGCAGGCTACAACGCCATGCTCATAAAAGTAAAGAATAAAAATTATTTGTATTAAAAAAATGCTGAAACTGAAAATAAATGTTTACCCTTAAGGCCGTTCAAGTGCGATAAAATCATAATTTTTTAAATGAAATATTGTTAGTTTTGTAGACGATATTTGTGAGCACATTTTACTCTTACGGAACAATTTTTGCTCTCGAATTTTTCTCCTAATGGGCTGTCAAAGTCAAAATTTGCTTGTTACGCTGCCATGCAAATAGTGAAAACCAACTGACCTACTTAAATTAAATAATTTATGTGAACTTACATCCCATGTGCTACGCAAAAAAAACGTTAAAATAACCCACATCGTAATATTTTTTTAATTATAAAAAAATTGCAAAAGTACAGAAAAAAGTTGCGAATTCAGTTTTATTACGTAGCCCATAGTGAATTATACCACTATTTCCATGGCAGCAGAATATGCAAATTTTGACTTTGACGCACCGTTATGAGAAAACTACGCCAGCTAAAATTGTTTCGTAAGAGGAAACTGCACTCACAAGTATCGTCTACAAAACTAACACTATTTCATATAAATATAAAATTATGACTTTATCTCACTTGAACACCCTTAACTAACCCTGTGCACATGTTCATTACAATAATGCTGGTGTTTAGTCAAAGTACGTATGTGCACGGTGAATATTCTGCCTACCGAAACGAACAACATAAGGGGCGACATTCAACACATCACGAGCCGCTTAAGATTTCTCTGCACCGAAAAATTCGATATTTTATTACTGTGCCAAACACTGTCCAACGTTACATTAATAGTAATTCCGCACAAATAAAATATTTTTGGGTTCTATAGTTTTCGCACAAACACATGTCAAGTAATAATTTGACCATTTTCACTACCTAACCAAAGTAAAAACTATTCAAAAGAAATAAATGAAATAATTTTGAGAGATAGTAAATGTAGTAAGCTATATAATGACGCCATTGTTAGATCACGCAAAAACTGTTTTTAAAAATTACATGTATACAAAGATATGCAAAACATTTCACATGGTATTACAAATGTGTCATTATGCAGCTTAGTATACTTACTTTCACTCTAAAGTATTTGTATCATTAGGATTGCTTCTACTTTGGGTGAGCAGCGAAAATAGTCAATACGCTGCTGTAGCATGCACTTATACGAAAACTATAGAACTGGAAAATAATTTATTTGTGCGAAATGACTATTAACGTAATGTGTAATAGTTGTAAAGTGTTTGGTACAAGTACAAAATTATGAATTTTCCGTTGCAGAGCGCGCGTATGTTATGTATATCTCCGTACCGAACCTAGTCGAAAGTAGCAATCAGTAGATCGAAAGTCGTATCTCATAACTGTAGGAAAAATGACTCAAGAACAATGATTGCAGGAGAAATGACAAGAGAAGTGACTGTAGGAGAAATTACTTTCTGTCTACTGCCTGTATGAGAAATGACTGTTAAGTCAACTGACGGGTAAAAAATCAACAAACGACTTTAAGAGTACTGCCGCGCCCCCGAGAGTTCCCCAGGTAAAACTATTCGGTAACAATTTAAAAGAACGTTTTTTAGAAATCTTTGTTGCTAGAATAAACGACAGCTCGTACTTAGCGCGTTGTAAATTTTAGTTTGAAACGTTGTTCTATAAGTATCAAATAATGTTATATTGTCAACATTGGTATCAGCTACAAAACATGTTAATACATACATTTATAAACACATTTTCTTTTTTTAAATTTAAGATTTGAATACTATAGCGTTATTTTAGACTGAGGCAATGTGTTATACCAATACAGTATTCTCTGCTGACATGTAACTCAGGCCAAGACAAGACTTGCTTAAGTTTACTTATTAGTCAGATAGTTGATATTTACATGGTGACTAGCATGTCTGTTTGGATGGCCCTCTAAGTTGGAGGGTTGGTAGTAGCGCGACCTTGAACTTGAGCCACACGAGGCGGAAGTCTTGGTGGACTTTGAACTCTTGAAGGAATTACTGACCTACGGAGCATTGTTCCTTGTGGAAGTGTTTGTCAGAAGGATTGTGTAGTGAACGCCAGCACTGGCTGCGACCAACATCTCTCACACATACATACAGGTTAGTGCTATTATTGTACGTTTGGTAGTTTATATTGTTCTCAACACTTCAATCCTCGAATATTGTTTCGCGTAAAACACGCCTGGGCCTTTAATTCATTTTAAAGGCACTACTCATCGAGTTGTTTTTATTATTACTAGGTTATAATTAACTAGGGGATTATGCTGAAAAGTGCATGACTTGCTTAATTAAAGTTACGGGCATATTTTTCAACTATCTTGCGCGCGTGCACACACACACACCCACACATACCAACACGCGCACGCGCGCGCACACACACATCACGAGACATGCGCACATTTTCACATCTTCCCTTCTTCACGCCTCGGACCTAACTATGTTGTATGGTATGCAATATTTTATTACACTCAAGCTTCTATGGTAGCCATACCCTTGGCTTGTTACGAACATTTTATATCTGTTGTCCAATCATACCCTTGCAAAGCACCCACAAAATCATACAACTATGTTCTGTGCGCAAAAATACAAACCGTGACTCTCTGGTGTGCCTGCGTTATGTTCAAATACCTTCCAGTAATTCAGTTGTGATTGCTGCGTATCCCAGTGTTCAGGAACGATACTTTGTACTTTTACTAGAAAGCCTTGCCCAAAACAGTTGCCAAAAATTTATAAATACAAAATTGTAAAATTTACACGAAAATTAAATATAATTATTAAAAAAATTACTTTGTTTACGTGCAAAAAGATAGTGAATTATAATTTGTATTTTGTTAAATAAAAAATAAATTATAAGTGTGTAAATGAAACAACATGAGTATTTTATTATGCTCTTTATGCTGCTCAATAAAGCTCCAACGTTACACACAGCATTTGCATGTCCGTGTCAGCACAAATGGTAGTCTACAATAATAGAGATGGTTGGGTTAGTGTCTTCTCGGATATGTTAAAACGTGTTGTTTGTTAACATGTGCCGTTAACTCTCACAGTATTAAAAACACACACCATTAAAATAAATTGGTTTAAGGTAGAGTATTAGCCTTAAATGTCACTTAATAGTTAACGAGTATTCATATTAGATAATAAAAATGTTTACCGCAATAAACCGTTAAACGGTGTAAAAATAACACTATCCTGCACTGCTTGTGTGACACTGACGTGACATTGTTTGAGTGACAACAGACATTTAGGAAATCTTCTTTAAAGACCAGACAGACACAACACTAGGGTTGAGGGCTAAGGAAGGTAAGGAAAAGGTGTCGATGTATCACTATTGTCATGAAATTGCGTAACTGATATGATATTATAATGTTAGGAGTAGTTTGGAACCTGACATTTGACTACATGTTTACAGCAGGGCTGTCCCGGTACCGATAAATCCAAACCGCCCGCTCCTTTTGAATTGCAATAGCGTAAAATCCCAAATATTTTCTTGTACAACTTTCAATAGAATTTTCTGGCAGAGAAAAACACGCCTAGCAATGTCACAATCACGAGATCTTTACAAATTTAAATGACTTGGTGACTGTTAGTTTATCTATCCCTGACGTCAATTTAAAACCAAAATTGCATTACGTATGTCAAAAAGTAAACCATATCCATCACACGCCCGCTTATGTTTGAGTCACTGACTAGTTTGTGGTTCGTAGATATTTATTAATCTTTAACGTAAGTTAGACTAAAACAATAAAAATTAAGACACTTAGAATTTTCTTTGACGAAGTGTTTTAAAAATTAAGTTTTTAGTTTCCTACGTCCTCAATAATGTTATTTTCCCTTCTCAAAGCAGTATCAGTATATAGGTATCGGCAATACCGGACAATGCCTGAGAACAATATCGGCTCCCTTACACTTTTCAGTAGTGCCAGAATTACACAAACTGTTCAAATGTCTTAACTTCGTGCATTGTACCGACGAGATATTTATTTCATTTGCTCGTTTATCACTTTTTTTTAACACACACAAATTCAGCCAGGGAAAAGTGTTGGTTACGGTTATGGGAGCCATTTAAACTACGGTACGTGATATTCTCAGTGAATGTCCGCCGTCATATGTGCGGCGCTGCAGAATAAACCAGACACTCGCGTACGAAGTGTTGTCTACACACTAGGCTCTGTGTCACAATCCCAAAATTTCACATACATCTTTTTTATTACCATGTTAACATTACCCAATTAATCACTTTTAAATGTTGGGTTATCTTACGTTAAAAAAGTTGTCAACAATTTAATGGTGACAAACCCGTTTATTTTCGTAAGGCTTCAATGTATTAACTGGCGTTAGCTGTTGGTTTGTCAGCCGTATTGTCATGAAGTAACGTCTTCAGTTTCGTCAGTTTACGTCGATTAGTGTTCGGTTTGTGGGGAAATCTAAGTTTTAAAATTTGATTTTGAAATGCGAATTGCTCCCTTAATATTATGCTTACGTAAAACTGTCACATATTTTCTGCTTTATTTTTATCAAGGCCTGCCGGAGTTTGTCGGTTGTTGTTTTGTTAACAGCCTGTGTGTATGTGTATGTGTGTGTATATATATATATATATATATATATATATATATATATATATACACACACACACACACACACACACGCTGGGAATGAAGAAAGTTGCATTAAGAATATTTGATATTCGTGTGGTAATTTTGGTGTCACTGAAAGTCGACCTACAAACTCACATCGTATCACTAATCCACATATCAGAGCCTACGATCAACTTCTAGACTTCGTCAGTCACTTAATAATGTAAGCATTTTCATTAGAAATGTATATTTCAAATATATATATATATATATATATATATATATATATATATATATATATATAAAACTCGACTTAAATATTGTAAACTATGTTGGATTCAAGTTATTTTGCAATGCACGCGTTGTGAATATGTGCGTTTGTGTTGGTTTGCGTGAACATATATACATGTTTGAGATTAAAAGCTAAAACAGTACCTCCCAACATGGATGGACCTGTCTTTAATATTGGATTAATATTTATTTTAAGTTGTTTGTTTAAGAGGCTGTTAAGTTCTCATGTTTTGACGCCTGATTATAGCGAAAATTGTTTTATCTAGAGCAACGTCTTTATCGCAAGAGCGTGGGAAACGGTAGGCCTCCGAGAATATCCGCTGATCATTGGCATCGTTTAAACCGCACGAGTAATAACTCGCAAATATTTATAATATTAAAAAAATTCACAGGATATTTAATTTCAAATCGATCAGACCAGTATAATTTCTCACATTCACTCAAAAATAAACTAGAAAAAGAGGTGATTATCTTTAAACAGCTGAACAGATATACATCTCAATTACGTCTGCTTTAAAAAAAAACTGCATAAAAATCGATCCAGACGTTTAAGAATTACGAAGCCACTGAAAGACACAAAGATATACACGTTAAACTTATAACACTCCTCTTTTTGCATAGGGGGTTAAAAAAAATTCCTAGATGAAAATATCTAGGATTCATCGTTTAGAATGAAAATGAAAACAATGAGTATTGGGCTGCATTCAGTGCATCGTTGCTAAACAACACTTCCTGGAATAAATAGTTAAAAACTAGAAAGTAGCTCATTATGGTTAAACGATTTCCTTGAATAATAGCTAAGAACCACCTCGATCACGTCAGCTTTCAAACAAAACAAACCGCATCAAAATCGGTTCATTCGTTTAGGAGCTACGATGTCACAGACAGACACACAGATACACACAGACACGTCAAACTTATAACGCCCTCTTATTGTGTCGGGGGGTTAAAAACAGCGTTTTTAATAATTGACCAGAACATTTTGAATGGTATTTATTTGTAAAGGGAAGTTACATTATTTGCTGCCGAAACATTATGGTTGAGTATTTGTCTACGTGATGTTACAACATCGATAATGTGAAGCACATGGACTTGGGAAGGTTTTGATTTGCTATCGCGAAGTGCTGGCCGTGTGAGTAAATGTATTACTACCTTAAAATCATACACCACATGAGATTATTGAAGAGTGTAAGCGAGCATAAAGTAACAACAAAAAAAGTGTTGAGAACATTGACATGGGAAGTTTTAGTATTATCTTAGGTGCTGTCCTTGTGGGTAAATGATCGTGCTATTTACTCCACAAAAGAATATTTATGATACTTCTATATGGGGTTCTTTGTGCATTGTACATTATATGCGTGGTACTTACGGTATGCTTACTAATATTCTTCGTGTGTATGCCTATGATTAGCTTGCATACATACCTATACAGTCATATACACTTTACATAGTGTGTATTTACATGCGTACATGTTGTAACTTTGTAGTTATAAGGATATGCATGTAATTGTTCTCTTTAAGTATATTATTGAATTATTCTTATTTTGAAGAAAAGTGCGCTTGCGCCGTTTTAATTTTAAATTATAATGTCGTTAATTGTTTAATTACGTGTTACCTTCTGTTCAACGCACTGTACTGTTGTAGACACACGCCATAGCATGTAATGTTCAAAAACGTTACTTCCAAACTAAATAAGCATTTCGGACATGCGCCATTGCAGCAAACGGTGTATCAAAGAAAATCAGAGATTACACACAAACAAACAGACAAGTTATTTTGTCGATTTGGTCATTTTAATTTTTTCATTCCCTTTTTCATTTTGCTTTCTTTAACTTTACTCCGACGTATTTAAGGGTCTACAATAATGTAACAGTTTTATGTTTTTACTTTTTAAGGGAACAATTTATGTGTCGATGTTTTCATAAAATTTAAATTGAAGTTTTATTTCTAGGTTTTTAAACTTTATTTCTTCTATGATATTTGAAAGAACTGTGCAATGGGAGTGCATGACTGGATTCAGTTTCTTGGACGTACTCCATTGCAATGGAGTACGTCCAAGAAACTGACCCCAGTTATTTCTTCTACATTGTGAATATCAAGAAAATAAGATAATATTTATTTTTAGTGAAGTTTAAAATGTATTGAAGTATTTTTATATGAATCTTATTAAAATTCTGGTACACAAGTAATATTATTACTATTATTATCATTATTATTATTTTTCATACACTTAACAATATTTTGATGCACAATGTTTTTTACAACTTAAAAGTAAATTTTCAGTACAATATGAATAACGTTTTATGACCAATAATATTTTTAGTATAAAATATAAATCTTCTGAGATTCATGTTTAAATGTATGTTATTATAGACTATATTATTAAATATTTGTTATGATTGCAATACGTGCTAAGAATGTGGTAGCAAGGAAAGGCTATACTGAATTGTACATACCACATGCATATGCGCAGGAACAGGTCCAGATTACTATAACACTGCAGGACCATCGGATTTGCTAACATGTATCGTACTGCTCTTTTCACATTAAATGTTAAGCAAAATTAAAAATTTTATTCTATTCGTCTACACCACAGAGGAATCTCTTAAAGTATTAAAGAGCACCCTGACTGACATATCAAACTGCAGCCCAAACCAAGGTGGTGAAAATGGGTGAAGTGTATTTCCGAAGGAACGTCGATAGAGCTCGAACGCGACGGCCTATCATCGTGATATTTACTTTAATGGGACACACATAAAAATGCATATTAAACTTAGGCTTGGGGATTCTGTTTCAATTACGTTTCCTTGCCACATAAATAATTCAGCAGGAGCTCTCGTATTAAGAATTCAACTCTTCTGTGCCTCGCAGAGCAGCTGACCGATTATCACGTGACCATTGTCTCGTGTCTAAGAATGGGAGGGGAGAGACTACGAAGAGTATATTTGCAAAGGCCTTGACAGTTCTTGTAACTAGAAGATGGTTTGAAACGAGATATGAATCGCACGCTACCCTAGACATGGGGAAGTGCTGCCCCGCAGTGACGTCTCGCATCCCCTCCGGAGTACCGTTACTCGAGAAATAGATGTGACGGCCCAACATTGTCTATTGGTTTTACTTTGAAACGTACTGTTACAAGTTTGAGAGCACAAACTTTGTATGTGGGCAATTCCCATGAGTTCTTTGGGATAGAGGTCTTATAATTACAAATAAAAGAGTTAAATTAAGTACTGGATTTAATAGCTCACAAAGCTACGAAATACACAAAACAGTAATCAACTAGAACTCTCACAACACAATTAGTTATGCACACGATTACTCCTGTCTCACAGACACGTTAATTAACTTTGACAATTAAAGCACAAGAAAAGTCTACCA
>PNEQ01126412.1:0-18049 GCA_003012365.1 Medauroidea extradentata
CAATGTGTCAGCAATCTGCTACTCAGTGTAACAACAGACAATGTGTCAGCAATCTGCTACTCAGTGTAACAACAGACACTATGTCAACAATCTGCTACTCAGTGTAACAACAGACAATGTGTCAACAATCTGCTACTCAGTGTAACAACAGACAATGGACTAATAGACAGGGCTTGAGTGTGCATTCTGACATGCATGTCACTGTATTATATAAGTATTCCTGTTGCTACGTGTAAGTAAGACGTGACGGTACTTGATGCAGGTGTTTCACGGACACACACGGTATATCACACTTCAGGTTCCAGCTGCAGCAACTGTACAGAATGTAACGTCTGGTAACACCGGTATATATGGGAATGTTTCCTAGGAAGAATGGTAAGTCACTACACGTAGTCTTCTGCACGGGCTTGGTAATGTTTGACGGTGGACATAATGTAAGGTGAAGGATTATATAGTGGAGAGCTGCTATATAGTGTCGTGCAACACAAGGACAGACAGTAAGTAGTACATAGTAGTGTGAGGGCCGTCAAGTAGGTCGACGTCCACCAGTGCCGTTATACCCCCCCCCCACCCCGCCCAACCTACAATGTGCACCAATCACTGCACAGCGCACCTGCTGGCTGCGGCCAAGTGCTGCCGTCTCTACTATGCTACCTCCCTCGGCCTCAACTCATTCAGTCATCTGCCCTCTGGTCGGCTCTACGCTGCTGTATACCTGTACCTCGGAGCTATAACACACTATGGCACAAATAGCATATTTTTACGAGAACAGTTAGAAGTGTGATTCATTAGTGAATTGACCTGCTCAACACCCAGACATGTGGGTTTCTTACACAATACACACTTTGTGTTGTAAGCCACTAGAAAGTACTTAACTACTGTAGTATTGTTTATAGTAAAACGCGCATTTTGAGAAAAAGTGGACATAGTGCCTTACGTCTCGGACGTACAAATATATTACATATATGTAAACACATAGGGCTCTACAAACGCCGGCAGCCAGATCGTCATTGTGCCTAGCTTTAACAAGACAAAACTTGGCACACTTGTAGGTATTAAAAAAAATTCAGCAAACAATTATTACAAACACTACTTACATACTGCAGAAACTGAAATGTTAGAAGCTATATTGAGAGTAAAATGCGTAATTTCAGTTGGTGCTGTGCAAGTGCATGTAGTAAATATGACGTCGAGTTATGACAACTCGGCAACATCGCAGCCTGCACTGCGCCGTACACAGCAGTTTACTGTTCGCCTAGAAGAGTGTCATATAACATGAGCGGAATACAATAAGTATCATGGCTGTGCGTTACATTTTTTTCTCACCAGTTACAGTTAGTCATTCTGTTATACTTCCGGTACTTCAGCTTGAAAACAAAATACACGTACTTAGTCACTAGAGAAAAATTACAATTAGTGGCTACCTAAACACTTATGAGGGAAATTGTAATAATTCCAGTCACTAAAAAGAGCACCATTAACTGTTTAAAATTTTAACGGATGTGGTAACTACAATGCCATATAAATGTCAAATAAATACCAAACATAATATTAGAAGTATTGAAAAGAATAAGATGATTTGTTTTATTAATGGCGTCTAGATTTTGTGTGACTCCTAAAAGTGCACAGCTTTAGTAGAGGACAATAATTTATACATAACTATATATATATAAATATACAGGTTGTCCCATAAGTCCGGTCTCATAGGGTAAATAGAAATAGGTGAAAGATGGAATGGTGTAATAATGACGTAGTGTGTTGGTGTAAGACGACAGCAGCGTGTTTACTTACATGTGTCATTACGACAGAAAATGTTCAAATTGCTTTGTACACGACGTAACACGGCCGGCGAGATGGAGCGACATGCAGCAGTAATGTTGTTATTCACAATAACACTTCATTACATTCACCTATTATAACTATCCTTATGAGACCGAATACTGAAAAAAGAGTATAGTTGTAGGTACCATACTTTTGTTAAAATAGGGACAACAAAACAGTTTGGTTGTTGATACTACTCTGGACAGTTTCTTCAACAATCTGTTTTGTAGAAGTTACCATCTGGTTTGTAACAGCAACAAGGCTCTTTGTTTCTTCTACTAAATAGATTGTTGAAGGAACTGTCTAGAGTAGTACCTACAATCAAACTGTTCTTTGTCCCTATTTTAACAAAAGTATGGTACCTGCAACTATACTCTTTTTTCAGTGAAGTGTTCCTATGAGACCGGACTTACGGGACATCCTACATATATATATATATATATATATATATATATATATATATATATATATATATATATATATACACACACAACAGCCTACGTATTTCACGTATGATGAAGTCTACAGGCACTATAGTGTTTATATTACATTACAAGTGGCGGAAAGATACTCAGTGTGAGAAAACAGTAACCATGGCTTGGAAAGTTCTCAGATCACCATGAATAGCGTATAGTATCACAGGTCCAGCTCGATGGCCAGTACACAGAATATAGTATACAAATACAACTCACTGTTAATATAAATAGCAGGAAGAGATGGCATGACTCCCTAGATGTTAAGTGTGCGACTGTAGGAAGATGTGAAGAGTGTACGGCAGATTTATAAGCGCTGATATGCACGATTTTTGAAAGTTAATATGAAAAAAAATTGAAAACAACAGCCATTAATAATTATATCAGTCAACTTGTTGACCAAACATTGAGTCAGAATGATATATTTTAGTAAACGGTACCTTGCGGAATATTTCGGAGATTTCGGTGTCTAAGATCATTCTTCAGAAATAAGTTATTAACGAACATGTTTTGCTCAGAAAGTTGACAGAAACTTTTGCCTAGGATTGTTGTTTTCTGATTGTTGTAAACTGGCTTCGAAAAGCCTACCATTTAAAACTGAGACTCGGCAGTGACGGAGATATACGGGCGACACCGAAGCGTGCATGAAATGCCACATCTTCATCACAACGAAGCAAGCACTGACAGCGTGCAAGATTCTCGACGATCCATGTTGTACTACGAGACTAAGCAGTAACCATATCATTATATTGGTGGGAAGTCTGTAGCACAGCTCTTCGTATGTTATATCTAAGTTTTACATACATCCAGTAAGGGCATTTCCAAGTATGGCAGTCCGAAAAGGTGGATGTAGTTATTTTGCAGGGTTTCGATTCGAAACAATGTTTGTAATGAGCATGGTGTCGACATTCCCTCATTGTCCGAAGTGTTTTCTTAGTGTAATGGGCACATGTGGAATAGTTTATGAAAAAACCGTGTTTACGAACACACTGCAGCACATTTAAGTGCGTGGTGCGCGCCCTTACAAAGTACTGGGGAAACGGGAGTACTCCGAGAATACACGCCGGTCTAAGGCATCGTCAACACGTTCCTCACACGTGAACAAAAAAAAACCCGCCGAGATATACCCCTGACCAATAAGGTGAGGGGCGAGCGGTCTATCCACTATACCACATCGGCCTTGCTGTACGTAGGTCAGGTAAATATAAGTCAACTTTATACTTGTACCAAATATTACTTAGCTTTTATACATTAAATAAGACATAATTTCCCACAAATCAGTGTTTTTATTTTACGGTTACACGAAATACGTTTTCAAAGTCGCAATGTCGATGTTCTCTGCTCGTACAAAGTATTCTCGCCACAGAAATGAGACAGTTTGCAATGGCACGTGTGTGTTCATGCGACAAGCGAAGAGCGAGACTGTGCAGATAACAACACTGCGAGGAAACAAATATCCTGTCTTCTACAGTACTCTACCTGGTTGGTAGCGCTGATTATTGCATCAACAACTGACACGTTAGTTAATTTGGCAAGTTGTAAGAAAGGCTTGTTGTGCGGACAGGAAGTCATATAGACGACGTGACGTCAGAGGGCGGAAGTGTCCAGTTGGCGACACTGGGGCGGTCTTGTAAACAAGTTGGTAATTGTCGGCGCTTGATGGCGCGGCGACCACACGAACATAACATGGCAGCTATGTCTCCCATCCTCCCTAAGGCACTTATGACAACCACATTCGACCTACTCGATAGAGTAGACTTTACTCTAAAGTTGGGCAAGAACATCAAGCGATGAGTGTCTACATGCTGTCCAAGACAAGTGTTTGCTCGCAGAATGGTCGGTATACCGGGCGGAGGGCAATGGACTCTCGCCATCTCTCAGTCATACCACACAGACGCGCCTTGACAGTTGTACCTGGACAGTAGTTTTGTGTAATGGAATTTAGTTAAAATATATTCTAGCAAGTAGTTTTGTCTCGAGTGCAATTTTCCGTCCCAATACATTTACAAATGCAAATTCCGTCGATATAAAATTGAAAAATAACTACCAACCTCTAAAAAACAATTTTAGAAATAGTACTAAATTTATTTTATCATAATTACTTCAATGAAACTGTATAAGAGACTAAAACATATTTATTAGACCCAAATTACTACGTTAGAAAAATAAAAATTGAGTTAGTATGTTGCACTCTAGCCTGTAGCATTCGTAATATGTGTGTCAGCCACGTCAACTGTGCCTCACTGCTGCTGTAATATGGTCGGACAGCTTGAGAGGCAATATATAGCAAGACCGCCGCTTTTATAGGAAGCGCATCCCTGCAGCACATGCTCTAGTGTTGGTGGACAGTGATCATAGATGGCAGTGTTCCGCTACTTGCAGCGGCTTACATAGTCAAGTAACTGTGTGATAGCGTGGAAACATGTCACGATGGTACGACCCGTCAGCTGCTAATGTAAGATGTGACACAATGTCTGCTGTATCACAAGCACACTATGAACACATTGACATCCCGGTAACTGCACTCACTTGATGTACACTAGCATAGCCGCGGCCTTAGATCCGGCAACCCTGTCAGGAAGGGTCATTTTACCACTACTTTTGTCTCGTCAAAGGCAGCGACTTCCCCTCATTCGCCGGTGTGTAGGGCAGAATAACGAATCAAGAAAATAATGGCCTTTGAAGAGCTAAAATAAGTGTTAAAATGTCCCTTGTGTGCAGGGTTGCAGATATAAGGCGGCGGCCAGGCGTTACGTTCTGTATCACCGTTCCTATTTCATATAAGTTGAATAATTTATGTTTTACGAGGTCATTTTTACTGTCATGTTGTCTACGATGTTTTCCCCTTTTCGGAAGTTCAGTGTACGACAAGGTGGTTACGCCAGCTGTTGAAATGAGTCGTAAATAAATACACTAATAATAATTTCGTCACTTCTTGAAGGCCGTAGATCAAACAATAAAGAAGCTAAATGTAGGCACAACAGTGTGTTGTCACTAGAGACAGGGAAAAAACGCGGGATTCCTACCATGTAGGCTAGCCTTCAATAACATGTGTGTTGTGAAGCAGACAACAGCAGTTGATGGATTGCTCGCTGACACAGTGAGGTGGGCCTGTATTTAGTTACATTGTTATGCCAGCGGACAACCAATGCGCGGCTGATGTCTGGTATTGCACACAAATATTCGTGAAGGCTAGCTCGCAGGGCTGCGAGCCGCGAAATTGTACAATCTGTAGGGCTAGGAATATTTCGTGAGTTCAACGACCAACATGCTAGAATCCATTATCCTGTGTATACCGAAGCCCTACCATTTGTACATTACCTGCTACTCATTCACACTGCAGACAATGAATGAATAGACGGGACTTGTATATGTATAGGACTTTGGAGTCTAGCATGAAGGACATTGAACTCGCGAATTTTTCCTAGCCCTGCCTATCTGTAATAATAACAAGAGATGACGGTTTATCGCGGGAAAACTTGACTGTTTGCTGGGTTTCAACATTCAGCTTACCATGATTACTGGCTGTAACTAGTACTTGGAGCTGTTACCCCATTTGACTGAGCCAGTAATAATCCCTCTACTGTAATATTTGATGCCTGTTATTGGTCTATATACAGCAACGTTGGTCCAGGCCCTCAACACTCCATCATGACCATCATACTTGTCACAAGAAACGACAGTGTTTTCAAGGCTATGTTGGCACAAAACATGATCGCGATATGCCACCATATGTAATAACAATGAAGGTGTGACTGCCACACGTGCAGATACTACTTACTATACAAGCCACGTGTAGTTTACAGCTAAACACGTGTGGCTACACAGACAACATGGCGGCGAGCACAGCGCCTCTAGCGGACGAGACACGTACTTCCGGCCAACTTCTCTCTTACTGTACTCCTCCTGCACCGAGCAACTTAACACCGTCTTACTTGCTGTGTAGTCGTCATCCTGACAACAAGTTTCAGAAACCTGCGTTTGGGAAAGTAAGGTTTCAATGTGAAAGCCACGTCTCATTGCTAAGTCAAGTTCCGTGGCGAAAGTGTGCGATGTAAACGCTGCACGATTTTTTAAGGCATTAACATAACGTGGTGATTAGCCAACTACTGTTACAAATTATAGGGCGATATTTATAAAACAAATGCGATATTTATACAAGATACATCACCTTCGCTAGTTGTAAACTACGTTTGTTCAGGAACACGGGGTATTGTAGTCTAATGTAAGGTTCTCGTAAGTTAGCACCGTCTTAGACGGACAAGCGCAGTGGAGCTACAAGGGCTCAAGTGCGAGGGAGATGTGTATGAAGTGAATGACAGCGAGACAGCTGAAGGTCGTCGTCACGTGGCTATGACGGCGAGGTCAGAAGGTCAGCTGACCTGCAAGTATACGTCACCAGCACTAGTACTCCTACATCATCTCGCTGCGCTCTCTGCCGGCCGCCATCTTTGTTTACAAGTGCGCCTTCAGGGAACTTCTCCAGTATGTCTGAGGATCAATTAGTTATCGCTAGGGCCCGGTAGTTTTCGCGAAAATATATTTGCAGCACTTTGTTTCAGTGACTTACGTACGCACCTGCATCTCTGCTTTGTGGTCAGTGATTGGATGCCGTAACATATAATGTGTGGAGGTTAAACTCTCAAATCACGGACATGATGTGTGACAGTTATCCTTGTACTGATTGGCACAATCAAATGAATAACGACTCTACACAAAAATACTCTGTCAATAGCCATGAAGTTGAGCTGCAGGTGTGCACGTAAGACACTGAAACAAAGTGGGGCAAAAATATTTTCGCGAAAACTACCGGGCCCTAGTGATTGTGTTTACTTGCTACCACATTATTGGCTCTGAGCCTCGCAGAAGGCGACATATTGGTCTAAGGTCGATTACGAAAGTGACACGGTCACTTTGGATTGCGTCCAAGTGAAAACGAGATTTTTCAGGTCAATATTATCTCGGGAAAAGTTGTCTGCCTGTAAGTTTCAATCCAGTATCTGTATATGTGTCCGGGTGTTTCCCCTCATTTGACTGGACGAATGCTAACTTATCTTACGCCTGCGCTGCCAGTTTGTAAACATTTGAGCCGTGCTAAATAATCGTCGCCCAGTTACCAAATTTCAAAGGTTAGTTTCGCTGTAAATATTGTTGCTATTCCCCCACTATCTGTATGTGCCATCGTGTATGCACGTGAGATAGTTTTGTGATACACGTGTTTGTCTCGACACAGAGCGCAGGTTGTGGCGACACTCCTACACCACGTATAGTCACGACGAACAACAATGGCTGGTAAAAGTGCTTGCTGGTTGTCAGCGTAGAACGTGATGCAGTTCACGGTCGCTGCTATAGAGACAGGTGTACTAGTAGAGAGAGACAGAGGTATGTTTACAAGTGTTATAGCGAGTATAATGACGCTGGTGAAGGCTAGCTTGTTTGTCAGCTG
This sequence comes from Medauroidea extradentata, assembly GCA_003012365.1. NCBI lineage: Eukaryota > Metazoa > Arthropoda > Insecta > Phasmatodea > Phasmatidae > Medauroidea > Medauroidea extradentata. The sequence goes on from PNEQ01126412.1 coordinate 7,741, forward strand.
TGTGACGTGTCAGAGGATAATTACTGCCAACCTGACAGGACTACAACACGCCAGCACTTCAGTAGGAGCCCCTATTGTTGGTGCTGTACAAATATTTCTGCACCTGTTTGTTTCAATGCGTTATGTGCACACCTGCAGCTCTTCTTCATTGTCAGTGACTGGACGTTGTTAACTGTCGCGTCTTAAAGGTTCCAGTCAGCTACAAGTAGGTAATCATATTTGGAAGAAACATCTCAACGCGCAATACATTTGTACATCTATGGAAAGAAAACACATGTCAATGTTGCTATCAGTTTAAAAATTTGGATCTCTTATTGGAAACACGATTTTCAAGGCACTCAAAATGGCTAAAAATAGTTTTTTTTTTTTTTTTAATTTGCCATATCGAGTAAAATTCCAACCGGAATTAAAAAGCACAATAATATAAATAGTCGCTGTAATTTTAAGCATAAGTATCGCACATAAAATAATGCGGTCACCATTTAAAGTCTCATAGGAATATGTAAAATAGTAAATCTCTATGCGCCGATTGCTGGGTTTGTGTGTAGAGGCGATAATACATTACATACGCCGACTGACGTCACTCTTAACACTTCATCGGTTTTGTGTTTGACATACACCACCTTTCACAAATCACAGACGTGTGGTGTCGCAGTCTTTCCACAAAGACATGTTGCCAGTAATCATGAAGCAGAACTGTATATATGCAAGCATAGAAACTGTAAACAAGAAGGTGTATACATATCTGCGGACATCAGTACTACAGTACATGTTGGCACTACTGAGGACAAGCCTCACAGGACCAGGACAACACTCACTGATCAAGTGTTTCACACCCTGCATCCTTAGTGCACAAACGATAACGAAAGAGATCCGTAATAAATTATAGTTTTGTAACACAATTGTCAGCATTTAGATATTACTAGATGCAGAATAATCATACTGTCACAAATACTGTTTACAATTGCTTAGTCTTGTTCGCAGTTGACGTCATCTAAATAACGTAACTTTTTCGAGTAGCAAGTAAAACCTATTGCATACAACCAACATAAATTTATACTAAAAAAAAATGTCTGACGAGTCAGATAATATCACATTTATGGTGAATAAACCGCTAATTTTCTACTACAGCTATAATGGAGTTGATACCTAAAGACGTATTTTGTATGTATTGTTTCGTGTATTTGATTGCCTTATCTGACAAGCTGCATAGCATGTAAATGCTGTAATGAATGATGAAAACATGAAATGACGTCGCAACAGAACTAGCACAGGTTCTGAATGTCACAAGCACAACAGACTCTCGTCGCTGTTGTCACGAGCCACGTGCACTTTCACAGTTGTCAGTGCGCAGTGAGTGCGGCCCCATTACACTGTGCTATCACTTACAACACGCAATATAATTACAGATGATGGTTTATCGCGGGAAAACCTGACTGTTTGCTGGATTTCAACGCACGATAGCTTACCATAAGATTACTGGCTCCCGCTTATACGTGGAGCTGTTACCCTATTTGACTGAGCCAATAAGAACCCCACAATTGTAATATGTGACGTCTGTTATTGGTTTCTAGACAGCTACGTTGTGTCAGACGTGTATGAACCACTAACACGTCACAAAAGTGTTTTCCAGGGTATGTTGTTACAAACAATTTTCGCGATAAACCATCCTCTCTGGTAACTATAATATGCAGGTCTGATTGTCACTACACAACACAGTATCCCTTACACAGGAAGTGAAGAGTACTGGGTCAGCACTTAACATCTATGTAGGTCTTTACACTACATGAGGTGAGTATGGAGCTGCGATGGAATGCTGTGACGGTAGAAACCCGCCCACAACTGGTGTAGTCCAGCAAGATTCCCACATGCGAAAATTAAGATCGATGCCGCCGGGAAACAAACCCAACTACAGAGGTTATCACCAACATTGTTTTGGTCCGCGGCACGTTAGCAAAACATCCGCGCGCATGCTAACAAGAAAGTTCAGTTGCTACTGCGCCGTGAAACTGCCTGCCGTTGTGGGGTTTTAAACTTGCCGTAATTACAGCTGATGATTTCTTTCTCACGTGAGGAGCACGGACATGCGAAACTATTCATCGCAACGTTTACTATCCTGAATTAAGTTGCTCTGCTTCCTACAGGTGACATTAATGTAAACATGCTAGTGGCAGGGCAGATAGTAGGAACACTGTGTTTACGCCACGCCGATCTGGGTGAAGACATACCCCATTTTTCCATTTAGGAAAACTTGGCGGTTTTTATTGTTGGTCGGCCGAATTTTGGTCGTAGTTCTCCTCCCCCCCCCCCCCCCCCTTTTTTTTGTTCGTATGATCACTCGTCAGCACAGAACCTCGCTGACCAAAGTATCTTCACTCACGTAAATTAACAACACGACTATCGTAACTTCCCAGAGCAATTACCTCGCTATTAGCGTCATCAAGTCAAGGATAATCTGTGTTACGCAAGTTTCAACGACGAATAAAAAGTACGAGGCGGCATCTTGTCTTGACAGCGCAGTCAGCATGTCAGCCAGTTACACAACTGCGTACTGCACACACTCGTAGCCTACATACTGCACTGTACGTACATTACAACAATACAACACGTACAAGGACACAAGCGACGTGACATGTTAAATGTTCTCACTTGACACACGCACCATGTTGTAGCGTGTCGCTTCCAACTATGCTCCTGTGTTCTTGCAACAATGCGGTCTGTCTAAGCGTTCCACTCAAACTGCCTCTCCAGACTGCTGCATCATGGGAAATACCACCTTGATTTGTAAACCAGGAAAACTTCTCCCGTACATCTTCCCTTTTTGTAACTGACTCGAGCGGGTCAAAAGTGCCAAGCAAGGACTTGTAAGAATACAAAGCAGCAACTGTCAGCTGTATCTGCCCAGCACGAAACAACACACCACTGCTACCTCAACACAACAATAGTGCTCAGAGTTGCTATTCCAGCCCAGCACTTCCACAAAGATAAACTCGGCCTCGCAGCATTGTAGGCTCCAGGTCCGCCGACAAGATTCAAGGACCACTATGCAGGTAAATCTTTGGAGCTACACACCATCTCTAATTCACCCACTTCTCCTTTTAATATAAACTTTCACTTTGCTCGACACTGCTTACCGTATAATAGCATTAATTAATATTACATGTATGTGTGTCTACGTAAATATATGCAATAACACACAGAACGTTTGATCCCAGACCGGTATGCGTCTGCCTGTGAACTGAAATCGATTTTCACGATATTGTATTTTACGCTTGAAGCAACTACCGTAGTCATTTCAGAGTATTAATTAAATAATTAACTTTTTTCGTTTTTAAAACGACTAAGACGTCTTAATTAACACTATGTTAAAACACAAACTAGTGTACTGAAATACGCAATGTTATCAAGGTTATGAAGGCAAAATTCTGTAAGTGGGTATCGATATTCACATTCAAGTGTTCAACCTTGTAATTAAGACGTAAAGGAAACTTGCAAAACTACTGCAACTTGATTAGGTTCTTCAAAGAACAGCACACTAACAGTCCTGCATGCCCTCCAGTCGGTGTTTGTATTCAATACAATGCAATCATGACATACATCACCGCCAGAGACTACAGACGTGTTTTGACCACCGCCGCTATAATAAACCGTATTTCAAATGAAAAGTTTTCCACCGCAGTGACGGTCGTGCAGTTGTCTCAGTGACTAAACAAGCTAGGAGACAGATAATGTAGACTGGCTCACTCACCTGATACACACAGATCAGCAAGTAGATCTCCTCAGACAGTCTCACCACCAGGGTCCAGTACTACATCACTGGCACACGGCCACGCTAACCACCAGCCCACGCTCACATACACCACTCCTAGTCCTGTGACAGATGTCCGCGCTCGCCTACAGTCACTACTGAATGACAATCGAACGAGCGCGGGCTTTCCCCCACGCCTGCGTACTCTGACCGTGACGAACACAGCGACACCTAGCGGCAAGTACCGCAACTACAAGCTCTATCATCACTGACACCTAGCGGCGCGCACTGCAACTACACGCACTACAGAGTCTTCTAGCGCCAAGAGTTGTAACTATCAGGCGTATTTTACCGGTTGAATTGGTGGCGGTACCTGTGAACAGAGCATTTAGCTATCTTGTTTACAGCAGTGTTTGCAAACAGGCTGTGGATATGATCTTTGAAAGAACTGTGCAATGGGAATGCATGGCTGGATTTATTTACTTGGACATACTCAATTACGAAATATCGCAATGGAGTATGTCCAAGTAAATAAATCCAGTCAGGCTGAGGGTGTTTGTAGCAAATACACAATTTCGTTACCATGCCAATAGCCATTTCTGTTCATTGAATATTGCGTTTTGTGATCTCTTGAAATGCAAACAGTTTCCGCAAACGCTTGCTAACAGCTTGTGAACAGTTCAACCGCTAATAATCATCTGTACCACTTATACCCGTTGAGATATCGATATTATTTTTTAAATAAGAACTAAGCTTATGTAAATATTTACAAATCAAATACAGAATTTTATGAAATTCGAAATTTAAGAATGTGAAAAGCAGTAAAATGTTACAGACCCCGAAAAAAGAGAATGACCACGGAGAAATAATTCAACAACAATTGTTTATTTTTGCCAACCTACTCATAAATAAAATCTCTTTGGACTGTAGCCTGTACATACGAAATAATTATCACGGCCTGCCTTTAAGCAATCACTCAGGTATTGTTTAAAGTTTGTCATCTGGGAGGGGAGGGGTTACGGGTTCGTATCCCGTGCAAGACTTTACGATTACTATGACATCATACTAGCATATTGCGCGCGCTCTTTACACTGAGCTAAGACATTTATAGTTCACTGTTATTGAGTACGCTAGCTGTTAAATGCCTTCATCACATATTTTATCCAGAGTTACTGTTTACATTAAATAATTTCACTCGGGCAAAGCCGCAGCCGGCCAGCTATTTTATAGAGAAATAAATATTAATTAACAACAAAGATGTTCTGCTGTTAAGTACGCTCAGCGAAGTGGACTGGTTAAATCTGTTTGAATTTGTAGTTTTCAAGATATGCAGAGAATATAGTAACACCATCAATTAATACGTAATTAAAAGTTAGTTACTCTTTTCTAAGTTATAGTACACGCGGGCGAAACCGCAAAAGGACGGCATGTTTATATAGTAAACTAACGAACGATCGTGTAGGTATAAAGGAACAATGACAATTATTCGAAACAGTCATATCCAGGGAACTATAGCTTCAGCGTTATACTTATCCCGCAAATGGCGTCTTTATCGGCTCGATGGTGGTTATCTCGAACACTAAAAATAAATTGTTACGCCTCAGGTCAATGTATTTTCTTAAATCTCTCTGCCTTCTTATTTTGCAAACCACGTTTTGGTTGGTTATGCTGAAAATTTGCCGTTTTTATTTGTGGTTTTAAATACTAGGTAATGTGCACCCCTCCTCTTCCCTTCCCCCCCCCCCCCCCCCCCCCCCCCCCCCCCGATTCCCAAAAAAATTATAGACACGCTACGCGCATGTATAAGGCCGTTACTTTCAAACGTTGTGAGTGAAGGACTTTCGGTCAGCGCTCAACATCGAGGTCTTCAGCGCTGGTGAGGGTGACATGAGGTGAGTGTGGAGCAGCGTCGGAGTGAAGGGGCGGGGGAAACGGGAGATCCTGAAGAAAACCCGCCGACCAACCACATCGTCCGGCACGATTCCCTCATACGAAAGTCTGGAGACAGACCCCGCGGGCCTCAACTACCAGAATAATGTGAATTTATTCAATTCCATCAAAGTTAACAAATTAACTACAAGGTTGTCTACTTATCTTAGGTTACTCGGAGTCGTTCCACAACCGACGACTCTCGGGTGCTCGCCCTCGCCTCCGCTGTTTTCACACATCTTCGTCAAAAGCTCTGAGCAAAAGTCCTCATAAAGCCCGCGAACTATGAGGTCCAGAAAGCTCGAGAACCTGTGTCGCACCTGTATACATAGGCCCTAGTTGACTTTATTCGCGTAGTCTTGATATTTCCATTAGTGACACCCGAGTTCCAAAATCGCCAAAACCATGCAGGTGTGGCTGGGAAGGGGAAGAGGTGGGTTTAGTGTCATTGTTTCGCAACAAGACTTTTGATGAGAAGTGTGTGGAAGGTGTCAGCTGATCCAGTGGCGGATTTAAGGAGTGATGGCAGAGGGGGCGACCGCCCCCCCCCCCCCCTAAGAACCTGTTGTGTGTTTTTCTAGGGGATCTCCCGTTTCGCCCGCCCATTCATTCTGACGCTGCTACATACTCACATAATGTCACCTCTCACCAGCGCTGAAGATTTCGACGTTAAGCGCTGACCAAAATATATTCATATTCATTCTAATTGGCTCGTACTAACTTACGAAATTACTAAACCGCCAGGTGGAATACTGATTGTTTATTTCTGCTCTCGTTGAAAGCTTTATAAATAATTGTAGCAGAAAACACACTTCAAACTATCGTACACGTCTTACTTGTTGACAATTCTGCACGCTTCAATTACTGTAGTCCACGGTCGTAGAAGAAACTTGATCCACTTGTTGTTTCGCTGCAGTTCGCCAAGTTACCGAGAATGTTCTGCATCTTTGGCGCTGCAGTTAGGGCGGTCGGGCTCAAACACCGCCCACTTTTTTCTAGTATTTACATTATAAAGTAAATAAGGATTGCTGGAGCCATGCTTTAGGACCGTGAGCAAAGGAAGTATTTCATAAATTGATTTCGTTATCTGCTTTGTTTTCTGTCAACCAAACTTTTTTTTTTTTTGGTTCAGAGTAACGCCAACATCAAAATGTTCCCTAAACCTACGTATTAGATTTTTTTAAAAAATTGTTTTCTCTGTATTGTCAATAGCTTTTATTGACTAATGTATTTATATAATTTTTTTTTTTTTCAGTTCTGGAGTAACTAGCAACACTGAAAATATATTCAATACGAATTGTACATCAATAAATCTAGCTGAGGCGAAACTACAATCACGCTTAGACCTAGTCATTATCAGTGTTTATCTGCAAACAAATGCGGTAAATAAGTTTATGGGAATTGCTGTCATATTGCGGAAATAGTTTGGGATATCCTCTGTAAAGAATAATGCCTCCTGCCTATTCAGCCTTGTCCCCTGAAACCTCTTGTTGCAAGCTGGTGCATCGGTACGACAGATGCCTCAATCTGCACGGTGATTATGTGGAAAAATAGTGTAAAGACGTACAATTATTTTGACATTAAAATAATTTCTAATTCATTCCCGTTTTTTTATTACAGTCGATCGAGGTTGAAAAAATAATAACCCTCGTAGATTGTCAGAGACCTAAAAAATTCGCGTTTTCTGTTAGGCGCAAGCTGGAATACCAGCAACTATAGGTCTGTATCACGTTCACAATTGGCCGTTGACTTACTCGACACTTCCTGGAAGTAGCTGAGCCAATAATAAAACTGTAACTTAATACAGGCCCATTTCACAGTGTCAGCGAGCATCTAATAAACAGCTGCTGTCTGCGCGAATTCACAAATATACTTGTAAGCTAACCTACAGGTCAGTGAACCAGCGAATTTTTTCCGGCCTCTATTTATAGGAGATGGGCAACTCTACAGTGGAACTTTCAATCATTGTATAGAAGCAGTCTCCGCGACACACCACAAAACAGTGGTCCAACAGGAGACGTAGAACAAGACTACACACACTTTTGGATTCCAGTCTAATACCAGAAAAATAAAGCGACTTTCGGACGTTCCTACAAAAAAGGGAACCTTTGCACATTGTGTTACATTTCGTGTACAGCTGCCGTCACAAGTGCCAGTTGGTGTTTATGAACTCGAAGAGAACAAGCATAACTTTCTTTTCGAACCATAACAGTCAAACTATCATGGTGTACAGTTGCGCGTGCGAAAATTACAAAAATACGTGTAAATAATTCCAAGCTGTGTACAAGATGTCCTTGAAATGTGTGAAGAAGTTTTTGGTACCGTAAATCGGAGTTACTTTGAACCTGCAAAGTAACTGTGTCGCTCAGTACAGTAGATTCGAGGTCATTTGGTGAAGACAGATATAGGGTGTCTAGTCGCATCAGGGGCGTATCCAGAAAATTTTTCGTGTGGGGGAGGGGGGGGAGAGCTGATGATTATTAGTATTTTCACTAGTAGTACATCGTTCACAGGGTACAGAGAAAGGATAGTAAAATAAAGAAGTGTATAAACTATGAACAGAAACTCACCCATGTGTGTGTATATATATATATATATATATATATATATATATATATATATATATATATATATATATATACTGTACACACATTTGCAGTAGATTAACACCATAATTATATATATTGTGTCACAGTGTAATTTAAATTGTTACAATTTAACTCAGTAAATTGGACACTACTTTAGCTTTTCACCAAAACATTATATTATACTAATCAGATAACACAGTACAATCATTTCACTATACTACCATACACTATACTAGGTTTCAAGTCAATTAAATGCCCATTCAATCCAAAAAAAAAATGATATATGGCAAACCTCAGCCACACGACGGAAATAATTTAACTGTTAAAAAGTTAAATTGTAGAAATAATAAACAAATTTTTACCACTCAAATAACTACTGTAGATTATACGAACTAAAAAATTCCATTATTCCAAAATACATTTAAACCAAAAAAGACAGAATATCGCACATCAAAGCACAAAATTAAGTTTTCTTGCTTTACCACAGTTCACAAACTTACTGATCACAGCCTCGTCAGAAATGTGAATATCTCTATGAATGGAAAGCAGAGCAAGTCCTTCAAGACGCGATTCTGAAACAAGGCTCCTTAAATAAGTTTTTAGTATACTTACTGTAGAAAAACTTCGTACTGCTACTGCAGTCGAAACTGGAATCACAGCCAGTATTTTAATCATTTCATGAACGTTTGTATAAACATCTGGATATGACTCACACAAAGCACCTGTTGCAGTAGCAGGTCTTGCACTTTCATTAACTGCTGTCCATTTTGTCTTTTAGTTTCAATGAAGAATCTCTAGCTTTTTCCCCAACATAAAACGACACAACCTAACCTCACAACATCCCCCAACCTAACCTTACTTAACAACCCAAACAAATCCAATCAAAACCAACCTAACATAACATAATACAACCCAACCCAACCTAACTCAACCCAATCTTAACTAACACAACACAACCTAACCAAATATAACCCAACCTAACCCAACCTAACCTAATCCAACCTAACCTAACCTAAACTTAAACTAACCCAACCTAACACCACCTAACCTAACCCAAACTAACCTAACACAACCTAACATAACCCAACCTCAAATATACCAACCTAATCTAACCCTTAACATAAACCTATACCTACCCTTAACTTAACCTAACCAAACTCAACCCACACTAACTCAACACAAGCTAAACTAACCTAATCTAACCCAACCTAATCCAAGCCTAATCTAACTCAACCTAACCTAACCTAACCAAATCTAAACACATACCGACTTCGCCTACCCTTGCTTGCACTAAGTTGCAAATAGTGTACAAAGGGTCACATTATGAACAAAGCTAAATTTCTAGAACTAAGTTACACTTTAGTACACTAAGTTGCACTTCCTTGCACTAAGTTGCAATTCCTTGCACTAAGATGTACTTTCTTGCACTATGTTGCACTTTCTTGCACTAAGTTGCACATTCTTGCACTAAGATGCACTTTCTTGCACTAAGTACCACTTTCTTGCACTAAGTTGCACTTTCTTGCACTTTCACTAAGAATCACTAGCATGCACCCAACCTAACATAACCTAACAAAACCGAATATTATCAAACCTAACCTAACCCAAACGAACCTAATCCAACCCAACCTTATCAAAGCCAACCTAAGACAACTCAATCTAACCCAACCCAACCTAACCTAACCCAACCTAACCCAACCCAACCTAACCCAACCCGACCTAGTCCAACATAACCCAACCTAACCTAACTTAACCAAAACCAACCACACCCAACCTAACCCAAAACTAATCTAACCCAACCTAACCTAACCCAAGCTAACCTAACACAAGCTAACCTAACCCAAGATTACCTAACCCAACCTAACCAAAACAAAGCTAACCTAACCCAAGCTAACCTAACCCAACCTAACCAAAACCAAGCAAACCTAACCCAAGCTAACCTAACCCAAGCTAACCTAACCCAACCTAACCTAACACAAGCTAACCTAACACAAGCTAACCTAACCCAAGATAACCTAACCCAACCTAACCTAACCCAAGCTAA
>PNEQ01126413.1:0-18014 GCA_003012365.1 Medauroidea extradentata
AAGAACTGCAAGCATACTTGGGTTGTTGGCCAGCATGATATTGAAACATCTCACGACAAGGTCAACGCCATTCTGGAGTCTCCTATGCTAAGACACTAGTAAGAACTGCAAGCATACCTTGGGTTGTTGGCCAGCATGATATTGAAACATCTCACGACAAGGTCAACGCCATTCAAGATTCTCCTATGCTAAGACACTAGTAAGAACTGCAAGCATACCTTGGGTTGTTGGCCAGCATGATATTGAAACATCTCACGACAAGGTCAACGCCATTCTAGAGTCTCCTATGCTAAGACACTAGTAAGAACTGCAAGCATACTTGGGTTGTTGGCCAGCATGATATTGAAACATCTCACGACAAGGTCAACGCCATTCTGGAGTCTCCTATGCTAAGACACTAGTAAGAACTGCAAGCATACCTTGGGTTGTTGGCCAGCATGATATTGAAACATCTCACGACAAGGTCAACGCCATTCTGGAGTCTCCTATGCTAAGACACTAGTAAGAACTGCAAGCATACTTGGGGTTGTTGGGCATTGGGACTGTTTTAAGTCAACCTAGTAAATTTGGAGTAGCACTAATTAGTTTTAATTCTAAACTATGTCACTTACCGAAAGGAGACATGTTCACATAGATCAGGAGGCTCTGTGTATTATAGAAGGTGTTAAGAAGTTTTATAAAAAAAACTTGTATGGAAGGAATTTTGATACATGCGTAAGAACATTGAAATACTTGGCATTGGCAGAATAAAACTACAGGACGGGCAACATTTAAGTACAAAAGATATTGATGTGCCACACGATAGCAGTTCTTCTTCATACAGAGTAACGCTGCTGTCGTGAACATGAAGTGTGGCAACATTTAAATGCAAAAGATACCGAAAAGTGACACCCGGTAGTAGCACTTCTGCGAACTGACTGCGACTGTTAGGTGAAAGGCTGCAAAATGCCCAAACACAAATGATGCCGATAAGTGACACCCGATAGCAGCACGTCCTGCGAACGCAGTGATCCTGTAGTCGCAATCAGAGAAAATGCGAAATGTACCATTTTTAAACAGTGACCATTGCGAGCCGTAACTCGTAAACTATAATGGTCAAGATCATACTTTTCCTTGCAATTATTATGAAAGTTCTATTTATGTGCCAGATTTATTCGTGTTACACTTCAACAGTTTAACTAATTATGTTCGGTAACTTACCAGGAGGGCAACGCACCTTTAATCCATTCATTGCGGGATGTCCACCTCCTTGCCCGCCCATAGTTGTGCCTATGCGCTGGTGATAGGAGACAAAATTGTGACCCATGTTATAGATATTCCAAGGTATACAGTACAAGTGTACACCTTTTCTTTATTTATTAAATCTGGCAGACACAGAATGCCAAGCTGTATAACCTACCTTCAGTATAGTAAGCCTCAATCACACATCAAATTACATTAAAAACGAAAAATAGGATATATTCATAACATTAGAAAATCTGATTCACTTGAACATTTCGATATGGGACATGGCCAAAGACATTTCATAAAAATTTCGAGAATTCAGTTCCTTGCTTACGCATTGTGTACATAAACACAACGACAGTACTGAGTAAGAGTGAACAACAAATGAAACAGACACAACAGTGTTGCATGATAACACTGATACAGTACACACAGAACAGATACAGACAGAAAAAATAGGTATTAATCACAGTTAATATACACAGCTGAGGTCACTATTGCTTGATACTCACTGTATTCTGTTGACAACGAAACCCTCTATTTCCTTGTTGAGGCACACTGGTACCTGTCCAATCTCCTTCATTAAGTCACGTGTGCGGTTCACAATGGATCTATCTGTCCACGGTGCAGCGACGACCTCTACTAGCGGCACGTAGTACGGAGGATTCACCTACACACACATAATCTCACGCTATCGCCTTCCTATGATCTATCTGTCCAAATTCAACGATAACCTCTACTAGCAGCATGTAGCACAGAAGATACATCTACACTTGCATACATTCTCTTGCTACTGCCTTCGTCAGCAACAACCTCTACTAGCAGCAAGTAGTACCAAGGGTTCCCCTACACACATTCTTTCACTACTGCCATTGTGACATCTATCAGTCCACAATGCAGCGATGATCTCTACTAGCGACTACAGAACAAGTTATTGTTAAGAAATAAAACCTAAATATTTTTTAATCCTGTGTATGTACATGTGAACATAGCCTTCACCGACCTTGTAACACTTACCTCATTTTAGTTAAGCCAATATAGATGTAAGGGAGGTATTATATTTATATCACTATTTTATATCGAAGAGGTTCAATATTCTGCTTGCAATTTCTCTGAATAATATTAACAAGTTGTGTATGTTGAATATTAATTGTTATTTATGTAGCTGTCGTGTTAATGCCTAATTTTTTTCAAGTGTATGTTTGTTTATGTAGTGTAAGTGTCTGTATAAGGCGGTATGTTGAATTCATAGAAGACTTCGCATTACTTAATTGTTATAGATCATTGTTGTATTATTGCAGATCGTCGTTTCATTCTTTGTTATGCTTGATGAATACCGGAAGTGAGACTACCAAATGTCCTCGCTATTATACGTTAATTGCTGTTTAGAATCAGAATCTTCTAAGACGACTATGTCATGTTGAATACACGTACATTAGTGAACATAATGTTGGAATGAATAATTAAATACTACAGTAAAATCCCTTTACAACAACCCCTTTTATAACAACCACCTCTCTACAACAACCCCTTCCTAAAGAACCATGGGGTTTTGAAATAGGCGTTTTACTGCCTCCCCTATATGAAGACTCTATTCTAGGGAACCGTGAGGGGTCTTTATACACAGGTTTTACTGTATATGTATACTATCCAATTTTTTCCTCTATTATTTTGATTGTGAAGTAAAAAAAATGCTTATAATATATTCATTTAAATATCGAAACATCTCTTCTGATAAAGTTTTCATCGTGATGCCGTATTGTTGCCAGACTATTATATTTTTTTTATTTCTAGAAACGTATGTTATAAAGTGTGTGTTATAAAGTACACTTGAAGTTGTCTGAACTGTGAACTGAATATATGGTTTTCCAGCAAACGAACTAAGTATAGATAATAACCTTTGATTAAAATCACTTAAATGTTGAATGACTATGAGACAGTGATATGGTCAATAAAAGCAAGCAAAAACTGATTTCCGTGTGAAAATGAATTTACTTATCAATGTACATGACGTGTGAACACTGAATGACATTTAAATCCCGTTCAATGATGTGATAAATGCTGAGTTGAAGACTTTCACTAGTGTTTTTTACAACGAACCCAAAGAATGACTGATATAGCAGGAGTACGCACCACGAACTGACGGTTATGTGAACGTAAACGACTGCTGATAAACTGTGTGACGCTCGATGCCCTCATAACCTTCGCACTATCAAGCAGATACAATTGTTTCTGCATTTTCTTCAAGTTCAAGAGATTTTATTTCAGACAGAATCAAAATATGAGACTGATGTAATTACTGAGGAATTTATTTGAACTATCAGTAGAATGATTAATAAGTGTTTGAGATATATATACACACACACACACACACACACACACACACACACACACATATATATATATATATATGAGACATTTTTATTTTGGTTTAGGAAAAGATTCTTTATATTCATAAATGGCGGTACTAAAATTTACCTATTGTATTGTGTTTATGTATTTCATGCTGACTGAGTAACAAATTGTATTTTCATAGCTAAATTTGTTATCATCAGGAGGGGCAATCAGGACAAGTACAGCACATAATTTTTTTTAGGACAATGGCAGGAAGGGCCGCTAGGCTACTAATTACAAATAAAACAGAAAGAGTTGTGCACAAGTACTCACAGGATGGTACTTCTCCGCGGAGAAATATGTTCATCCTATGTGTGTGTGTTTCTATCTGCAAGTACCATCCTGTGAGTACTTGTGCACACATAATTTTTTTTGTTACTTTAATTGATTCAGTACTAGACATGTTGGAGGAAATTATTAGGGCCTACATTTTATGTTATTTATCTCAATGGTGGTTTTTAAGATAATTGTGATTTATTAAAACTTAAAGATAATATCCATTACGTTGTTTTAACTTTCAAGAATAATTCTAGTTTTTAATGTCAGATCAGATGGGAGTGTAGAATAGCTAGTAATTTTATTTCTCTATAAATATTTATTTTACGTTCCGTTTTTTGCTGCAGCATTGCCAATGTAGAGAAAGGAATAAATCAAAACTTGGTGGCGATCAGGGACTAGTATCTCTATAGGACTTTCTTTGACCGTCACTCATATTTAAATTTAGTTCCAGGTCCTTGACACGGGGCACTTGTGAAGAACCTTATGCTAAAAACTTACGAGGTTACCTTGGGCAGAGTAGATTTCGTAAACGTAAAGTTTTCTGTCTGCAAATTTCCTACGCAATTAAATGATGTCAATTGTTAAGAGGAGTATTTTTATGTTTGGTATGGATACTTTTTTTTCATTACACAGTCAACTCCCAATTATCTGCACCAATGGAGAGGAGCGATGCCTCGGATGATCCGAAATCTCAGATAATCAACTTTTACCTTTTCCTTAGATCTCAGTAGAAATAAAAACGTCAAATTAATTCCTGAAATAAAAGGCAGCAAATAAACTCTCGATTATTTGCACTGATGACTAAGGGCTATGTGCTAATAATCTAAAAACACAAATAATAAAAAATCATTGTGATATTTATTCAAGACAAAAATCCCGCTAACACATTCATGTACTGCACAATCTTGTTAATCGATTCATACGCAGAGCCAACTGCTTTGCCTGCTTGAAAAGATATAAATCTTCTTTAAGCATTTTAAAGTACGGCTGCAGGTATAACACTTTGGTGAACATTACGTGAGTTAACAGCGCGTATTTATAAGTAACCAAAAATATTTCTCAAAAAAATGTTTTCAAATTTTTCAACTAATTAAAGTGAAATATTTTGCGCGGATAATCCACTAATCGGATAATTTGCACACTGATAATCGTAAGTCTACTGTACATTATTTTTTGCACTGGTTAGAGTTTTTAGGCAAGTTAGGAATACTAGCCACAATAATACACAGGTGTTCAGGCATTTGCTATGTTGTTTTGAAGAGCAAGCCGTCGCTTTATCCAGTTTTTTGGATGTACGAACAAGACATCTACTAATTTAAGTATAACATACATAGCATAATATTTGTATTAGGCCGTGGGCCTATAACCTAGCTAGACAATCACTACTTGAATCATGGTAGTCCTACATTACATCTACAGTCCTAGAATTTATACATAAATGGCAGGCCTAATTCCTCAGTGAGATTAGGATTACAAGGTTCGAATTTGGACTTGTTTTTGCTCTATAACCTACATTTTTAACTGCCCTTTATGTGCTTTTTGTAGATGAAAATAGTCACATGTGTTTTATAAGATGCAAAATAATTATCAGTTATAGCAATATAAAGTTGTAAGGACTTGGTTGGCATTGTTCCTTATCATAAATTATTAAAGGACAATCTATATAAAATTAAATTTATTTAATTTTTTTTTTTTTTTTAATTTAGGCTACAGAACATTTACGGTTGTACAGACACGTTTAGAAACATCAAGTTCCTCAAATTAAGTTGAAGGCTACTGGATACCCAAACAGGAACTAGGCAGTTAAGTTAGGAGAGAAATAATTATTGTCCTTGGTTGTTGTACAACTCATTTAACATTTTATAACTACCACAGTAAAATACTTGAGAAGTTAAATTTTGCTTTTGATTCTTACATGATTTATTATGTCAACATAAGCTCATATTCTCTCCCTCTCACACATCCACACACAGTACACCATCCCTCCAAGTTCTTGAAGCATGAGGACACAATTATGGGAGGGCAATGGTACCTACGGTTGTAGCAAGCATTACATTAACATTTTGTAAATGAAACAGTTTTACCGCAATTTAAATAAAAAAATTATATTTCTTTTTGGGAATTATTTAACAATCTTCTAGGCTAATACAAACACATTACACTGACATGCTCAAATATTTCCCTCACTGCAATACTTCACTTTTAAATAGTTTTATTTTTTTTTATTTTTGCACAATACTTTATTAAAATAGGCTATATTTTATTTATATTTTTTTGTGACTTGATGCTGCCTTGAATTAAATTCCATATTTTTTCTGTAACCCTCATACATTGACAAAATGACTTAAGCAAGAAGTAACCATTTTTGTAATACAACACAACTTGCAAATAAGACCCTGGAAACAATGACATGATTTACCAGTAATTAATTAAATGTTTGAAAACCTGTACTATCAAGTTTGCAACAGTTTGTGCACAATTTGCTATACATTAAAATAAGTGTCAATTTCCAAAAATCTTTTCAGTTTGGGCCAAAGGTGCTGTGTTAATAATAAAACATATTTAAGTGTAATGTAAAATTAATTTAATTTCTTCCTTATTGTTGAAATTACGCTTTTTTTTTTTAATGTTGCATTTTTTAAAACCTGCATATTCAATTTAAAAATGACATATAGGAAGTGATAACATATCATCCCAATAAATTTCACTTTACATTTTTGAGTGTTGCCTACTTGAAAATAACTGATTAGTTGGGGCGTCATGGCGGGAGGAAGTGGACATATTTGATGTGGGAGAGGGGCTGTGAAGCCTAGACGGCAGATTCACCAGTAAATTGGGCAGTATTTCCATTACTAGATTCTTTTTGTTTTTTCTTTGTTTATTGAGTGTAGTAAGACTCGTGTAAGTAGGTACACGAAACAGTTGCACATGTGGATATAGCGGTTTTACGACACCGTCGGGGGAAGTAGTTATTTGTATCCCGTAGTTTAGTTTGTTTTCCTTTGTGGAGCAAGCTGAGGCAGATCACAACTGATGATAGACTTGGACAAACACTCGTGACTTTAAGAATTCAGGCACTGGTGTCACTTATTCACGTTCACGCCTTAAGTAGATAAAGTCACTGAAATTAATTTGAGTACGTTAACAAATAGTGTGCCATGTACGTCTGGTGAACTGTCATTAAAAGAGACCGAAGGTTAACAAATATTTTGGTTTTTTTCTATCTACGTAAACCCCCTAAGTGAACACTTCAGGCTATCCGGGCATGGGGGGGGAGGGAGAGAGAGAGAGAGAGAGAGAGAGAAAGAGAGAGAGAGAGAGAGAGAGAGAGAGAGAGAGAGAGAGAGAGAGAGAGAGAGAGAGAGAGAAAGAGAGAGAGAGAGAAAGAGAGAGAGAAAGAGAGAGAGAGAAAGAGAGAGAGAGAAAGAGAGAGAGAGAGAAAGAGAGAGAGAGAAAGAGAGAGAGAGAAAGAGAGAGAGAGAGAAACAGAAAGTCTAATTTGTGGAGTAGTCGCCGCCAACAAGGACATCGTCACAGACATCTAAACCCTCCTGGTAAAACGTCTCTTTGCTAGGTCATTGTATAACAACAGTTATTATTAAAAACAACAATCCTTTACCACTTTTTAAAAAGATTTTACGAACCAAATTTGAATACAAATTTACCTTGTCCATTTTTAAAGATGAATGTACTAAAGTACAATATAAATAAAATACGTAATGATAACATAAATTAACAGAACAAATTTAACAATCAGAGATGTTTACTGTCACTTCTGTGAGACTGTTATGACTGTTCAACACAAAAATACTTCACTTTCTTCAACATTCAGTCGTGATTCTTCCCCTTAATTATTTTCTATACATTTTTAAAACCAAATCAGTAAAATAACTTAAAATCATGTATATTCTTTTAAAAATTAAGTGTTCTCAAGTGCAACACAAATAAAATAAAATAAACTAAATAAATACAACTAATTGAATTGTCAAAGACATGTACTGTCATTTCAGCGACACAATTATGACTTCCATCACTAAACTTATTCTCAGCATTCAGTAAACGCTTGGTTATCCAGAGTTCAAAGTTACAGGTTCTGTAGCACAGTCTACCTCATTTTGTGAACTGGCAACAATGTGTACCACCCTTGACGTTCATGAGGTACTGTCTTGGCAGCACATAGCTGCAAGAGGTCTTTGTTTCTTTGCCACTGACATTTCACATTATCTTTACAAAACAGTAGACCCTACTTATTTCCGTACTTTTACCTCTAGCTGTAGTTACTCTTCCAGTTTTGCGTGCTTAGCTTGAAACATTATTAACAATAAAATCTTTTTGCCGACAATAATCACTTTGCAAATATTTCGAGCAGAGTTTCTTCCTGACGCCTTCATCACAGTTTCCAATGCACTTCCATCTACACTTGCTGCAACCAACTGCATACCCTTCAACGTCGCATAAGGCTTCCCTGATTGTATTCTTACCTTGCCGTTTTTCTTCTTCTAGCTAGTGTGGTCAGATTTCTTCCAACATTTGATTTTTTCTTCTTAATCCGATGCTCAATCTCATCAGGGAAGCTTGAACCAGAAGGTCTGTATTCATCACTACCAGAATCAGCTAAGATAGAGAGCTTATCTTCATTAGATCTTACAACATCATGTCTTTCCACATCATTTACTATTCCATGATGTGATTGAATATGATTGCTCCCCTCAGTGTATGGCACATTTAAAGTTTTTTCTTGATCACTACATTTGCTGGCAGATGGAATTCGGGAAACGTGCTCTTCATCTTGCGCCGAGTGCGCTCTAAGTGCGGGGTTTGGGGGGCACCTGGCTGTGAATTAGTGACCATGATCGCCGATCTGCGGATAGTGTGTTGCCAAGAAGTGTGCGACGTATCCTGTGTTCTGTGCAAAACCCCTTCCCTCCCTCCTTGCGCGTGCGCTGTGGGGCCGCAGCCAAGGCGCCCACATCGCTGCAAATTTTCTTTCTGTTCCTACGATGCAGCGGATGGGAGAGGTTGAGGTAGGTAAGTGTGCTCCTGTTTGTTTTAATGGGGCTTCACCCCGGGTGGTAAAGGCCGTTGGCGGCGGCAATGAGTTTGTGATAGTAATGCATTAAGATTTATGTTCCTAAAAACCCTTTCGGCACCGCCGTCTAAATTACCCTTTGGTGGTTAGATTATTTGAATTTGACTTAGTAAGATTTTGGGTTAACCTTTAAGGAGCCCGCGCGCCTACCTCTGCCCTTCAATTCATTTTAACGTAAAGGTTACAGATAAGTGTCTAATGCTTAAAGAAATCAGAGCATCTTAAAGAAATGTCTTGTTTTGGAATCTTAAAGCTTAGTATGCTCAGGAGTATTCAGTTAAGAAGTGCTAGGTAAGAGATTGACGTTGCTAGGCGTGCTGCGTGTAAATGTCGTAGGAACCAGCATGTTTAGGCACTTTAAGAGTTTGTGAGCGCAAAACGCTCGAGGTTTGTTTAAACAGGCGTATTACTGGAAATTGTACCATTGTAACTCATTTTTTATGTATCTCACGGCTAGAGTCATTTGTAAGGTCATCCAGAGCCGAACATGTAGAAAATACAAGGAGCAAATTGAATTGGGACGTCTTCCACTTAATTCTACGTAACAGTGTATTTCCACAGGCTTGAGAGTGAATTGCATTGTATTATTTATATTTGAATTATATTCTTACTTAAGATATTTACACATGTTCATGCGGTAGAGCTCGCGCGAGCACCGACGTGGCTGTACACGTTGTATGTCTTTGTACTTGAATTGTATTCATTGGAGGTAATGAACGTAACTACAGTATGTAATTCATGCGTAGTTTCTCACGCGTGTGCATGCCGCCATAATTTCATGCTCGTGTTGTAGAGCAATATGTGCTCGATAAATTGACTTGTTAAATGTTGTTCAGTGTCTCGTGGTTGCCAGTGTTGTAATAACTTTCATTCAAGAAATTACTTATTGCAGTATTTTGTCCAACTTGTTGTTCTTAAAACGAAAGAAAATCGGAACAGCTAATAAACATAGCAATTTGTATATGTGTTTTGTTTGTTTATTTGACCTATTCATAATAATTAACGGGTCAATCTGAAGAGATACAATCTGCAACACATCACTAAGTTACTAAACACAGCACTACAATAATGTAAATAAGAGTGCAAAGATGTATTAAGAGCAATATTACTACCAAGGAATACGTTTCTGAACAAACACAATGTAGGCAAAAAATGTATGAATGCAATACAATAATTGGTCAACCTCCAACTCGTCCTTTCTGCTAGCTCTTCTACTATACAAATCTGCTATGTTACTGAAACTTATCATAGACATGCCAGATACTGTAAATATGTAGTGTACCAAAAATACAAACAAAACAAATTTTGCTGCATGTAGGAAATATCAGGTTTTGAGATTATGTTCGACTTATGCGATGTTCATGATATACAGTAGGCTTAAGTTGTTTGCAAATACTGGGTTCTATCTTACATTTGAGAAGTTCTCGCATATTCACTTAACCCAACCTAATACCAACACAAACCAAGCAACGTAACATTTGAAAATATTGACGTAAGCTCTAATTACATCATGTAATGAACAAACAATGTTTCCATTTTAATTCACATGTATGTTAATTTGTCAATGGCGGGAAAGGCCGCTAGGCTACTAATTACAAATAAAACAGAAAGAGTTGTGCACAAGTACTCACAGGATGGTACTTCTCCGTGGAGAAATGTGTTCGTCCTATGTGTGTGTGTTTCTATCTGCAAGTACCATCCTGTGAGTACTTGTGCACAACTCTTTCTGTTTTATTTGTAATTATGTTAATTTGTGTGTGAAATAGACGCAATTATGAACTGCTCGAAAATTACTTCATGTAAGTCAAACCTATCTAACTGCTAACACGCAAATGAAATGTATTTGTGTATAATTAACATTTATACATACCTTGAGAACATGGCTCGATCTCTGTCATTCTCTATCTTGCTAGTTGTACCATTAAAAATGTTCCGTTCATTAAGATCCAACGCGTAGCTTAAGAACCATGATTTGTAACGACTCCTCAAGTAACAGCTGAAGATAACAAATACCAAATAAATGTCGGTGTACCAATGTACCAACTGTGAAACATAATAAATGACCAAGTCATTTCTGCCATTTTCAAAGTAGTATAGTTTACAAGTAAAATTGACAAAGTACACCACATTTCTCATTTTTGTGAGTTGGTCACAATGATGGCCTATATATATATATATATATATATATATATATATATATATACATACATACATACATATATATATATATATATATATATATATATATATATATATATATATATATATATATATATATATATATATATATATATATATATACATACATACATATATATACATACATATATATATATATACATACATATATATATACATACATACATATATATACATACATATATATATACATACATATATATACATATATACATACATATATATACATATATACATACATATATATACATACATATATATACATACATACATATATATACATACATATACATATGAAAATTATGACAAGAATATCTCTGTAGCCTGAAACTGTCCTGTATGTCATAATAAAAACTGGGAAAATTAATAACTTGGTAGGCCCACATATGTTTGCAAAATTTTTAGGTACAATATCTTTACTTTAAACTAAAAGTATGTATAAAAAAACTATTATTTTAGGTGCTCTGCATAGCTTGCAGTCATAAAAGAATTTTGACAATATAGAAAATGATTTCAATGTTTGTTATTTCAAGATAAATGTTTCAAATTAAATATATCATGAGTACCCTATTTCATAAAACCTTTTATAGCGCACTGTTGCAGAAAAGTACTGTACAACTGTTATTTTTGACATGCAATTCTAATCTTAGTAGACTATTTTCTTCAGTACAATGCGAATGTGTACTGAACAGTGCTAAGATAATGTAAAGTTCACATACAACATACTCTACTATGTAAACACAAAGGCAAAAATTGAGTACCATTTTTTGTTACCATTTACTAAGTGAATTTTTCCTTTCCATTAGTGTTTTTTAGTTTTTTTTTTCCCTTAAGAATGTAAAAAATTTTAATACAACGTGGTGGTACCGTGTTCGTTTGGTACCAAAATGGAACAAATTTGACGTAGAAATTCCGTATTTGCCTCAGCTGACTAGCTTACGTCGGTGCAGTACCTCTTTTCTCTCAACAGTGCCATACACATCACTGTTGGGGGGTTCGAATGTCTGTGCCCTTAAATGAAGAGATAGAAGAAAATACAGTCAACTCCATGGTATTGGTAGGTTTTACTGAAAAAAACTT
Organism: Medauroidea extradentata; assembly: GCA_003012365.1. Lineage (NCBI taxonomy): Eukaryota > Metazoa > Arthropoda > Insecta > Phasmatodea > Phasmatidae > Medauroidea > Medauroidea extradentata. The sequence goes on from PNEQ01126413.1 coordinate 12,266, forward strand.
TGGGCAGGCTAGTTACTTCTCTGCACAAACGAGTGCCACGTGGTCACACAACATGTGCCCTATGTTTGAAATTACAGCAAATGCATTACAAAATTATTTCCCCGGCTAAGCCTTCCTCATAGGTTAAGAATATGAAGTCAAAGATTTAAGCTCAACAGCTTTACATATCTCGATTGATCCAGCCCGGGTCAGTCAGTTTATCAGCGCGCGTGGGTCCTCTGCCCATCGCCATTGTAACCACTTCACAGCTACACACGACCAGCATGACCCAAGCCACAAAAACAAGTAGGAAGTTTTCAACCGACGGAACGCGCATAGCGCCTTCGATGCCGGAAACAGCAGAGTCCCCGCGGGATCAATCGCTAAAATCAATATTTATTTACTGGACCAACAAATATAAAATACGTTGACATGTGCTTGCCCGTCATCAATAAACATAATACACAGTATGATTTTCTGTAACAAAATGCAGGACACTTAAACAACTAATTACTCAAATAAACATGACGAGGGCGCAACTACAGTTGAGAACAGCCTAGCATCACATCACCAGGAAAACCCAGGCGTGGGTCACGCACACACCCAGTGCCAACGTCATTATTGCCTCTCAACTCGGTTGTTTACTAGAAAAACACTAATATCTTTAAACACTAATAACTTTAACAGGGTTGGTTTAGCCACAATTCTCTACGAGAGCAAAATTACTTAGAATTCCAGTACGTGTCTGTAAACACCCAACATGACTATGTTTCATACAAAAATAACAATCATAAATCTTACTCTTAATTCTTTTTTATCACTCACAAAATTATACGTTATCTAGTCCAGTAAATAAGCAGAAAGAAGACATCATATTTTAGCGGAAGTGTCTCGGACGGTAAATAACCCAAATACTTAATTACAAAATGTTATAACTGCAATGAACAAGATTGGTGTTATGAAACGAAAACAACTGAATATCATTTTAATTTGAAATGTCATTATTTTATTGGATGGGCTTTTTACGCTTGCGCAGGGGCACAGTCCATGCTACTTTAATGTTTATTTGCTTCAGAATTTGATTCTGATGCATTGATGATGTAGGACGTTGGCTTGCACACAAGTAACTTTCTGGCTGAATGAGCCAGGCACCGAACTTGGTATTGCAGCACACGCACCGGCAATCACACCGTGCGCACGTCAGAGGTTGTTTACGAACCTTGCCAACGAAATCCTGGTCCTTATTACAACTCCAATTTAATGTAACTTTAAAATACAGGAAACTCATTAATCAAATAATACACTTTAGGTGATGCACTCAGTTATTACTTAGGTAAGAAAAAAAGAGAAACTAAGGCAAGGGTCGGTGGAGCACATGACAAGTACTCTCTTACAGTAGAACCATCTGTATGTTATATTTGGAACTACCACGTCACTTATGTTACGCAACGTTCATGCTTGTTTCTACTACGAGAACAACACAAACTGCAGTAGTGGTCCATACGATCTCAAGTATATATTTGAGTGCCTCAAAATATTAATTTTAACATGTCATTAATTATTTTTACTTTCAAAACCTCTCTAGTTGGCTGGAAATTCACGTGTGGTTAACGAATGCATGGAATAGAACACAGTATTTCCCTACTGTAAGTAATAATGCTTGGATTAATTACTGTAGCTTCCTCCATATTCTACTGGAGGTTTTTGATCATATTGAAAAGCTGGGCAAGAAGTTGTAAGATTATACTTTTGTGGTTAAGCAAAATTTGAAACCAGTCATGTAAGTTGCATTGTATGGTTGGTTTATCAACACTTTTTCAACATAAAATAAAATGTATAAATTAATAATATGGATGATAATTATAGCATATGTTTGAAAGTAATGGACATATAAACACGTCTGCAATGTCTTAACTCACATATGCTGGTGCTGCAAGCAGTACAGTGTAAATATAAATGCCCCAGACCTTCTTTTTATTTAAAACTATTGTATATTATTTGCATTTTGGCAAAAATCACTTCTTATTAAGCCACACATTTGTTTTGTCTGCTGTGCAATTATATTCTCCTTGCACTGGAGGCCCATTATCACATTTCATTAGCTCTAATATATCTTTTATTGTATTTTGTTGAGTCACGAAGTCTGGCAATATGTATTAAGTTTCTGCTTTGCAAGGGCAGAATTTCTTTAGTAATGAAATACATTATCATACTTCCAACAGTAATTCAAACTTCGTTCTGCCCTACAGGAAAAGCAAGTGACGACAATTAATATACGAGTAACTGAGGTATCGCTAGGAAAAATTTATTTATGTAACCCACTGTCACTGTTAATTGGTATACCTATGTCATTTGTTCTTACCATACACAACTAAAATTTACAAAAATGTGTGTTGTATAATACATTATCCTGAAAATAATATAAAATCCTGGTAAAGCAATTATGTTTTCAACAGATGTCTTAAACATACTGAAGCCGGCCAAGGGCCAGCAACGGCAGCAAGCTCATAACGTCGCCATAAACCCATACCAATAAGCATCTGCATGACCACAGACTCAAGAAATATTTTATTAATTTAGTGTTCTAGTGTTTTTCACGTATTCTTTTCCACAGGGTCATTGATTACGTATGTGTAGTTTTTTTTATCAAAGTGGTCACGACGGACATTCAAACCGTCGCCCGGAAATGTTCCGAGGTTGGCCAGCTCATTTTGAACATTTATAACCATAATTAACGTTATTTTAAGGGATTTCAATGCCCGAGTCAACATGTAACCCGTATTTGCAACGTATAATTCATTTTGTGCCATTTTTCTATTTTTCTACATTTAACGTAATAATGTATTTAAAATACAATTTCTGGAATGGTAGAGAAGTCGTGTGTGGCGCCGGAAATGAACGCCTCGGCGATAGGCCATGCATGATCCACCAGCTGCCATGTTCCTCCGCGCAATTCGTCGCAGACTTCTGGCGAGGTAAGCCGCTGTCCGTGTACGCTCCATCGTTGTTTCACTGAAGTAGGTTACCATAGTTATTTAATACACCGGAACATCACTTTTCGTACACGCAGTCACCAAGTATTCCCCCGGCAAGAGCCATTCCGCTTTATTTAATCATTATTACAGTAAATGGTACTTTAATTTAAAACCGCGTGTGTGCTTTGTTCATGACACATGGCTAAGGACTTTGAAATCGGCAGTCATCCGCACGTCGATGAAGATTATTCAGTGTTTTTAACTGTCAAACGTGTCGGGGTATGTTTATATTATTCAGTAATGTAATTATGTATCATTTTCATGCAACAGTTAATATTTTACGGTCAGTTTTGTGAAACCACATGCTCATCACCAACAACGCCATTACCAACACTGTAGAGTGAACAAAGGGACATTGTGCATTCATTCATACATCTACATCATTTTGCATGCGGTTCACGTAAGTTGCATCTCATTTCTTGTGTGCAGCCACCTTCATCAGCGAGTAACACTATCGTCGTCACTGTGCCAAACATCACCATACCATTGCGTACCTCGGGGATTGGTTCGACCATACCATTGCATAGTTGGGAACATACATCCATCATCCACGCCCGCTTTCCGAACAAAGTCGTGGTCCATCACAGCGGCCATCGGTTCTCTGCTCTACAGGGAGCTGCATTTTCAAATGTCGTGGGAGCACCCCGTACAAACCCCTCATTCAACTCATACAGCATATGTAGGCGCGAGCACGTTTTCCTTCCACCGCCACACATTGGACTGACTTAGCATAAAATTCATTCAGGCACGCTGTATTCAGTACGTAATAAAACATTGTGCAAAGGGATAATATTGTGTTCATGCTATTTGCCCCTATTATATAATTGTGTTCATGTCAGATACATAAAACTAAACCATCACCACACCTGGAATGAGATGATAACTAGGCACACGACCAGAACACCCATCCGCTGGGATAATAATGTCTCGAAGTGTGATACTGAGGAGTATCGCTGGCGCCCACCCTCATAGCCATCAATTCATTCTATAAATCAGTCAAGTCTCGCACCAAACGGTGTCAATATTTTGACTATTGTATATCATAACATATATTTTGAACGTAAAGTCAATACCAAAAAACATGAAACCTGTTTGATCTGTTTAATGTAATTCTAAAATACATTTTATATGTTTCTATTGCTACATAGATATACATATAAATAATATATTAAAACATCTGTCGAAGAAAATAATTGTGTTTTACATTAATTTCTGTATAGTGAACAATACTACATTCAAATATCTACCTACAATTTTAATAGTCCGCCAAATAAATGCTAGTCAAAGTAGTTATTAGATCTGCTGCTAGAATGCGGGCTAGTTCGCCGAGAAAAAGTAAGCATGGTCGCGGACTTTGGCAGATTGGTAAATTCGAGCTTCCGGTCTATAATGCACACTATTATATTTGTCATACGACAGCTATTTGATTTAGTACCGTCCTGTGCACAAGGCGCTGTTCTCGCAAGCTATATATACTCTGTCAAATATATTAACATAAGAGACGCCGATCTAGTGAAACCTTATTAGTCTATGGTGGCCATTCCGAACAATGGCGGACTATAAACATTCACCCAATTAATTTTATTATTTATTGTAGTTTAAATTATTGGGCAGAAACTCCAGCTTTAGGCTTCTAAATGTTATTGTGTGTTCAATATTGAACATGGAGGGCATGCCACCGAAGCCATCTTTTGTCGAGTATTAACCTAATTTTCAATACTGACATCCTCTTATTTACCGTTATCTCTGAGGTAATTTTGAAATATTACCATTAGATGTAGATTTTCTGATGGGATTCACCAGTCTGAACAGTTCTTTAAAGTATTTTTGCAACCAAATTTCTACTCTTACCTGGAGGTTCTGTACAATGGGAGTTTTATCACTGTGAGCTGATGGCACCCCAAAAGAAAAAAAGAAAATAGTAACAGGACTTTTTGGAGTTTATTTTTGGAAGAAATAGCTTGGAGAAATATTTTTAATTATTTTTGCAATTTATAGTTTGTTACCTGGCTGGAAACTTAAGGACATATTTCATTTAATGACCTATAAATACTTTATTGACTGATACATACACATGATTAATTTGCAATCTCTAGTGATACCTTATGAGAGATGTTAAAGTAAAATAATTTAATTTGTAAACCCTGAATTACATATTCTATCACATTAAAATGCACCTTTGTAAGGATAGAAGCTGTGTAGTAGAATATATGTGCACTATAAAGATATTTCGCATTAGGAGCTCAGTTAACACTTCTTTGCCTGACTGAATAAATGTGGGGTGTCTCCTGGGTAGTGAATGTTCAGTGTGTAAAATATCTGGTAGTGACGTCTATGGAGTGTTCCGTTAAATGGTAAGAACAGTTAATAGTTGTAATTTATCTTTTATCAATATGTTATTAAAGTCCAGATGTACCAACTTGGTCACTACTCACACTGCTATACTTCATAGATTGTTCTCACACTGCTATACTTCCTACATTGTTCTCACACTGCTATACTTCCTAGATTGTTCTCACACTGCTATACTTCCTAGATTGTTCTCACACTGCTATACTTCCTACATTGTTCTCACACTGCTATACTTCCTACATTGTTCTCACACTGCTATACTTCCTACATTGTTCTCACACTGCTATACTTCCTACATTGTTCTCACACTGCTATACTTCCTACATTGTTCTCACACTGCTATACTTCCTACATTGTTCTCACACTGCTATACTTCCTACATT
>PNEQ01126414.1:0-18051 GCA_003012365.1 Medauroidea extradentata
GACCTCATGGCACTTAGGTACTATTCGTACCAAAAGACCCCTACAACCAATCACAGCTCAGGACACGCCCCCCTAGACAACGTCTTGGCCAATCAGAGGCCTTGCACCACCAAGGGGAGGGGGCTGCAAGGTTATTCAAATGCAGGTTAGGCCGGTTTTGCTCCCTGTTGCGTCAAAACGCCCATGCGGTCACTACTTAAATTAATCAAAATTCTAACTAGATTATTCTTGTTTTATACATGTCTTGCTTTCGAAATGGCGAAATATAAATGTTCTGTAGTCACATTAATAAATTTGAAAGTTCATAAAAAAACTCACAAATATGTTTATGCGTCATTCAGGCAATGTCGCAAAACTACCAGCAAGCAAAATATGGTATTAATTTGCCAATTATTGTCACTTATATAAAACACCAAATACCGTTTATAGAAGTCGTTAACTGTAGTATTAAATGTAATTAACACTATGATACGACGCTATTTGTTTTAAATAATTTTCAGTGTAAATATCAGAGCAGGTGTTCCTTCCTCCCCTATCTTTAGAAGTTGGGTTTATGTATTTAATAATGATAAAAATACAGAACATGGCCGATTTACAATTCGTCGAGTAGCATGCTTACAGAGTACATGAAGAGTTTACACCGATGACAGTAATTGTTTATTTAAATAAAAAAAATAGTTGTTGACAAAGTTTTAAAATATTTATGGGTACTATTGTGATCTAAAAATTATATTGATAGTATAAATGTTGTGTTGACAACGGCATGCTTTTGTATTAACACCGTTCACGTGTGAAATAAATAATTTTATTTACGTACGAAATTATGTCAAGTTTTGTAGACGTCGCTTAAGACTGCTCTTATGGAAATTTTTTTAGCATGCATAGTATTCAAATAACGGCATGCAAAGTCAAAATATGCATGACTACGGACGCATACAACTAAGGAAAACTATCAGACTTAGTAAAATGAAATAATTTATTCTAAGATTAGATGTCGCAGTCTAATGGACAAACGTTATTAAAACATGAAAGGGCACATCTTCGTATTTTTTAAATATTTCTGAAAATAAGGTTTTTAATGTCGAAAATTAGCGACATCTTAGGTGCACTAAAAAGGAATACCTTTTTATTTCATTGAAATGTTTTGTTTTTTTACCAATAGCAGCATCCATCCTGATTACAACGATACCAAGTTTATAGCAATGCGAACTGTCGACTCATTGTGGTATATGTGTGCAGTAACAAGTGCGCGTCCCTTCTACAACTCGACGATTTCTTACGCTCGCCTTTCTTAGGCTTCGGCTACACTTGCGACCTGGCCGCTGCGACCAGGACGCCACAGCCATATCAACCGGCCACATTTGAGCGACAAACGCAACTGTAGAGGGCTAGTTTGTATCATGGAGCTTACGGAGGTAGAGCTCAAGCGACGTAACCTCACTCTTCCACGCCCTTCCTCAGATTGAAGCGCGCAGGGAGCGCGGACTAGCCTTTATACAGTGTCTGCGACCGCTTTTGCTGTCTGTTTACGTGATTCATAGCATATATTCCGAGTTTCATAAGAATATGAGAGAGTGCTGATATTCACTAGTCTTTAATAGCCTTAATATGTTGAAGCTGATACTACTGGTATGTAACAGCAGATGTCTACTAGTGAATGTCAGTTGACATGAGATGATGGAATATCGCGAAAATTGTTTGTACCAACACAGTCTTAAAAGACTACAAATTTCTTGCAACATGTTTCATTGGGTGGTATATGTCTGACACAACGTACTACTTGACAAACCTAAGTGTGGACCCGGGTAGGGGAGGTAAGAGCGCTAGTGTTTCGAGGTCGCCGTGTGAAGGCGGTGGAGGGGAATGTCTTGGAGTCATTCCTGTACACTCCATTCATATTGTAAGCGACCATCTGTAGTATATCTAATAGGCCTGAGCAATGATGTACCTTGTAGATGAGCGGTGCAAAACGACATGACTTGGACAACTAACTACACGCGGGTTGCCACTTTTCAGTTGACGAGACTGTACGCAATGCTTGTCACGACGGCCAGTCTACTTGCTCGCTATTGGCTTGGAGGGTGTAGCGGTACAAAGGGCGTCATTTTAGGTTTTTCTAGGGAGGGGGGGGGGCAAGATTTTGTTTTCTGGCGATAGTGACCTTGTTGCATCTTTTTTATTAATTAAGCATGTATGAATTAGATACTTTAATAATAAAACTTCAGTTTTATGTCCTTAAGTTAGCATTATTTACATTTAAAAATACAAAAAAATATATTTATACACATACAATTCTAAATCCAGGGGGGGGGGGGACATTTGCCCCCCCCCCCCTGTAACCCCAAATGACGCCCCTGGTAGGAGAACGAAGTGTATCAGAGAGTGGGACCGCTGTAGTTCACACATTTTCCGAGGACACACTTAGGTTTGTCGGGCAGTAGCTGTCTGCAGACCAATAACATGCAGCACATACTACAATGCCGGGATTCTTAACTGCTCGGCCAATTAGGGTAATAGTTCCGCATACAAGCGAAAGCCAGTAATCTTTTGGTAAGCCAAATGTACGTTACAACCTACCAAACAGTCAAGTTTTCCCGCGATAAATCATCATCTCTAACCATCAGTTATATGAGTGTAATTCCTTTGAATGTTTCTTGTAATGGACAGAATAACGCACTGTACTTTCGTGAACATATGCCATTGTAAAACTTGATGATGTGAGCAGATGTCAGCTCCCGAAACGTCGTAAAAAAAATTGGTATTAAGAAATCTACTGTGTTCTTTTGTGTCGTCAGCACTGTGTCGTCTTGTCTATTGTCTGTGATGTCGTCGTTGTTATCCTGTCTTGTGTTCAACATTGTCTTCGTCTCAGTATTGTCTGTGCCCGTCTTAATTGTGGTGTCCTGAGTTTCTTTACAGAGTATTTGGTTTGTCTTCCGACTTATATTTTTTGGATGTTTATTTTACTTTTCTTTATTTGTTGTTGATTAATTCCTTATGAGATATTTCATGTTCTGTTGTTTTAGATTATGGATGTGTTGACTACGGGCCAACGATGCTTGTTCTCTAATTTTTTTTCATTTATCGTTTGTTTTCCGTAGTCTCATGTTAGATTTCTGGGACAACACAATATTACAATGGCACAACAGTACAGTACGTTATACGAGTGTAATGTACTGCTACATATTTTGCTGCCAGAACAGAGGTCCTTTAAGTTGCCAGTTCATTCACTGCTTCTTTATTTAAGTGCATCACGCTTAACAAAAGCATTAGTTTTCCATTAATGGTGTACAGCTGTCGACTAGCAAAGATCTATTTGTTATAGAATTTTTAAAAATTTAGAAAATATGAAAAAATAAAGTAAATAAATAATTAAATAAAGGCAGGGAAGATTTACATTTACATTTGTCTGCGGGTATCACTATGTGTAGTTGTGTACCGCTCATGTCACTATGGTGTTGTTTCAATCCACCCGCTTCCAAACATGGCGACCCTAACTCGGTCACCAGTGGGCTAGAGAGAAGAGGTAGGCATTGCAGGTGGCCAGCGTGTATTCACAGGGCACTCCGATTTCCACTGCTTCTCATCCAATCGTAACTCACCTATCACGAGTTTAAGGGGGCCACCTACCACGCACTTAAAATGCGTTTTAGTGTGTTCAAAAACAGGTTATTTTTACGAAACTATTCCACATGCGCCCATTGTGACAACGTACGAAAAGAAAGCATACTTTGGACAAGGCTGGTGTCAATGTTAAGGCAACTTGCTCATTACACACACTGTTTCCTGCCCCTCTAACATAGCTAAAAAACTGCTATTTCTGACTGACATACCTCAAAATTTAATAATCGGATGACGAATTTATATGCAACTCAGATTGAGACCTGCGCTGAATTTTACAACCGACTTTCCAACAGTAAAATTATATGGTCACCGCTTAAGGCGCCCGTCTACTGGCCGTGTGTTTGTGTGAGTGATTCACGGCATCAAGGGCGATGTTGATCCGCTCATATGGTACGGTTTCGTCTCTACTGCAAGACATTGAAACGGTGAGAAGTGGTATCACAGATCACTCGACTGACATTTTCAGTGGTGACCTCATCATTTTTTGTGGAAAGTTTTAAGCAAAGTCCATTGCACGTTTCTAGAGTAGTTTCACAGTTTTTCATGAATCCTGCGAGATTTTTTTCAGATATAACATGCTGAAAAAGCTGTTTTCAGCCATTTTGAGGGACTCCAAAATGATTTTTCTAATTTACGTGATGCTTTGAAATTACCCTTCCATCATAATTTGAAATGTGTAATAGTTTCGTAAAAAAACGTATTTACGAACACGCTGCAACGTATTTTATGTGCGTGGTATAGGCGAAGCCTTTAAGTCCTACAGTAAAAGTGGATCGGCGGGAATATTTCTTAATTAAGCAAATTAGCTAAAATCGAAGTATTTAAAATTTTGAAAATAATATGTAACTAACATTTGGAACAAAACTGTCGAATATATTTTTTACATCTTCTCTCTTTTAGGCTTGAAAATAACTATTGCCAAAACAGTGGAAAGAGAGGAGCTTAAAGTCAGTCGTCTGTATGCAGGTCGGAGGAGAGTGGAGAAAGCAGTCTGCCTAGAGGCACAGTAAGTGCAGCGACGACAAGAGGTGTTGGGAGAGCATGTTCCCCCGGGGGCAGGTCACCCCCTGGGGTCATGAAGAGGGCGTGGCATGCGGGGGTGGTGTTGTCCTTCCACTTTCACCCGCCGCTGTCGAACAACCTCCAGGTGCACGCCACAAGATGGGCAGACTCCACCAGGGTACTGTGCTCACCCACAGTGCCCTGGTTAAAACCAGCGCCCTCCCTAAATGAAAATAAAAGGACAATAAAGAAAATAAGTACAGTCCCCCCCCCCCAGCCTCACTCTTACTTCACAACTCTACTAACAACCTGGACCTTCCTACTTTTCAAGTGCCATTTCTATTTTTTACGCATGTAACTGCTGAATGGTTACACTCCTATTCTGTCGAGAGGGTTTTTACGGTACTATGCCGGTTTTTCCCTCTCTCTTCTTAGATTATGGCTTAGCTATAGGTACACTTAGGGAGGTAGACATGACCCCAATTGCGGCCATGTCTGCCCAATCCCTCTCTGCCGCGATGCATGCCTTTTCTGCATGAAACTTCCCCCTAGTAGGCGTATGGGGCTCAGCCCTGAGACGCACTTAGTCCCGCTCCTTCCCCGGGCCTCACACATAACTTAGTAGTTAGGGTAGGTTAGGAAAAAAAAGATGGGCAGACTATGCATATACACCCGTGTCTCGGGTATACAACCTATCCAAGATACGGAGGCGAGAATGTGTAAGTATGACAACTAATACAAGCGTGTTTTATGACGCGCGCAGAAAGAACACGATTATATCTTCGGCAAAAGTTGCTACATGTCTGCTCAACTGAGTTGGTAGCGGGTTAGAAATACAATTTGATAAAATATTGTGTACCGCTATTGCAGCGTTATGTTGTATGTCTAGAAACAAGTAAAATTAGCATTATCATTTGGTAGCGGATTAAACTTCACATTCCTATACACAAAAGAGCGCAATCTGCGATTAAATTGGCCACGAACTTTTATGTGTGTTACGTCTCTACAGAGATTGGCCTCTCTACCGTGAAAGCATTCTCCGCGGCAAGTCACGACAATATCGGCCAGGGGGAGACGTCGAACGAGCCTGTAGTCACTTGGTGTCTAGTCAGCTGTCAGGAAATAACGCGAATTTTACATGTATCTACATATGTCTACAATATTACAGTAAATCATTTACCCCGATTGCAAGAATATTTCAAAATTTTTGAAATTTACTTACAATTTGGGACCTCTGTTTTTCGCGAAAAGAATTTTGCCCCACTTTGGTTCAGTGACTTACGTACACATCTGAAATTGTGCTTAATGGTTAATGGCAGCGTGTCTATGTGAAGAGCCGTATCTCATTTGACTGAGCCAATTATAATAACGTTCCTGCAACACCATACGTCTGTGATTAGCAGTTAGAATCCCAAGGCTCGTGAGAGTTAAAATATCCAATCACTGACCACGAAACAGAACTGCACGCAAGACACCGAAACAAAGTGGGGCAAAATTATTTTCGAGAAAAACAGGGGTCCCCGCTCACAAACAAAATAACTCATTTCAGAGAAAACGTTCAAGTACTTGCCAAACATCTCGCTCATTTGTAATAACTAGGGACAGGTCGTTTTCGCGGAAAGATTTTAGCATCACTTCAACATAAAGCCTTGCGTGCACATCTGCAGCTCTACTTCATGATTATTGGCTGTATGAATTTTGGTAGCGAGTTGTTTCACTTGACTGTGCCAACCGGAACACGTCTGTGACTTGCAGGTAGAACTGCAAGACGCTCAGAGTTTAAAAAAATATAATCACTGGCTACAAAGCAGAGCTGCAGGCGTTCACGCATGACATTGAAAGAAAGTAGTGCAAAAAATCTTCTCGCGGAAACTTCCAGCCTCTTGAAATAACTATTTCCGAACATTCCAGCATGGCTAAAATCAACCTTTTCGTACAACTTCACACAGTCTACTGCTCAGATAAATTCGAAATAAATAAATTTCCTCGTTCGAAAGTTCGGATCTCTCCAGCCGGAATCGAAACCGGATTGCTCTGGCCGCTGTGGCAACCAGGTTCCGAAGTTTTAGTTTGAATATTGCGAACAACTTTTTTAAAATTTTTTCTCGATCAATTGTATTGTGAATTGATCAGTCAGCCAATGTCTTCAGTCTATTCACTGGTCATGTTCATATTTGCTGCCATAGAATGCCACACTTGACTTAGCTCGGAATGGTCGGAGGGCAAATATTCTCACCACTACATCACCGTATATGTTTTCGAAATCTCACTCGTTGGAGTTGATTTGATAACCACCTGCAATACTTTTCAGGGTTTTAATATGTCGGAAATCCAAAATAAAAAAAAAGCGTACATATTTCGTTAGTTGAAAAAATATTTTGATAAATCCCACGTCGGTAGTGGTTTGGCTATGTTTACGCTTTACATGTTTTTTTTCACGCGAAATGGTGACTTTCATTTGCTAACAGCTACTTGTCCAGCTCTAGAACACGGTAAGTGAGGAGTTGATCGAGAGGCTGTCATTTTATAATCCGAACACGGGTAAATTCCACTCAGGCAAAATTTCGAACACCTTAAACTTAACACTTTGACTAACCTAACAATACAGTCGTGAGTTTTCGAAAGTGCCAGATGGCTGTGAAATGGTGGCCAACCCGAGACGTAGTTTATAGTTTGCCTGGGCTTGCCTTCTTCACTGTGGTCGTAGATATTCGTGCCTCGTGCCAGCGTGCACGCGCGGACAATAGGAGCGCATGTCCATGGGACGCGCCTCGCATGTACAAGACGTCGCAAGCACGTGACAGCGGCCTTCGTGAGCATCCGGCATACGGCCAGGTATTTCTTTGTCTCTCCCGCTGTCCACTAACGTTCTTTCATATCATCCATCTTCATATCGATATTTAAGCAACTGTTTAGCTACTCGATATTTTAGGTAAGGTAAGTGGGCTTTACGTCTCGTCGACAGCGACGGTGACAAACAACTTGGTACGATGACAGGGGCTGACAAAGGAGTCGGCCATGGCCTTTGTTAAGGAACCATACCAGCATTCGCCTGGAGCGATGTCGGGAAACCACGGAAAAACCGAAATCAGGATGGCCGAAGCCGGGAATCGAACCCGCGTCTACCCGAATGCGAGTCCAACGTGTTACCGTTGTGCCAACTCGGTCGGTCGATATTTATGTATATCGATAGTTAGGGACCGGTAGTTAACGTGAAAATACTTTTGCACCAACCTGCTTCAATGCCTTACGCGCAAAACATCAGCTCTGCTTCGTGGTCACTGATAGGATGTTTTTAACTCTCAGCGTCTTTGGGGTTGTACCTACTATTCACAGGTGTGTGGTATCGTAAAATCCTTGTTCACATTTACACAGTAGAAAAAAAACTATGCTTCTACACAAAGTCACGCTGCCAATAACCACGAAGCAAAGCTGCAGATATGCTCGTACGACATTGGAACAAACTGGTGCCAAAATATTTTCGCGAAAACTACCGGCCCCTATCGGTAATATCGATAACGTCCGTATTTTTCGGTATATTGGTATAAAAATACTGGCGTGTCGAGGAAAACATTATTTTTATATATATTATTTTATATAGATTTTCCGAAATAATTGATATTGTGATAACATTTAAAAAGTAGAAATTTATCTAAAACATTGATAAATACCCTTTATTTGTTTAAATTAATGGAATCGATAGAGAACACATCAAATAGGTCACTAATTAATACACATTTTGGTAAAAAAAAAAAACTGTTATATACATATATATATATATATATATATATATATATATATATATATATATATATATATATATATATATATATATACACACACAAGCTTTACAAAAATGTATATTATTTAGTGACATTTATTATGTTCACCATGGAATTCAATTATATAACTATCATCTTACGCTCAAACTGAATTTAATAAAACGTTCTCAATTAACTGTCTGGTAGGCTATCACTACACAAAACAAGCACACTCATTCTCGCACTCATTACTGACTCAACTCGTATAGCAGTACTGAAAAATTAAGCTTATATGGCGGTGTTCACATCTTTGAAAATACTTTCTGACAGAATTGTAATAATTTTGCTCTATATATATTAAGTTGCAACTGGTAATTGTTTATAAGAGTAAAGAATATAAAAATAGGAATCAGCCTAAAGTGAAATTAACCAAAGCCATGGATCCGCTTGTCATACATTAGGAACTACAGCTTTGAAAAATGATACTAACCTGAGGTATTTAGACTATGTTTCTGTATGACGTGGATAATTAGATGGCTTGGTTGCCGTGAAGGAGGGGGGGGGGGGGTGGTCTGTGATGGCTTAATGCGTGTGGACTTAGAGCTTTGCTGGACCCAGTAATATCTGTATTAAACAGTATTAGTTTCGTACACATTACTTGGGAGTTAATTTTCTTCTTGCAAATAAAATTTAGCTCTTGTTAGTTTTTCCATTGCATCTTGATACTTCACGCTCACCGCGAAAACCAATTAACATAATGAAACTAAACGAGTCTCATTGAAGCTACATGTCGCGGGCTTATGGTATATAAAAACCCGATACAAAATATGTTTGTATTAAAAAAAATTTCTAAAGTTAGTTCACGCACACTTTCGGAACGCCAGCTACAGAACACTTGTTTTATATTGCATCATAATGAATTAGGAAAATAATGAAAATAAAATATTTGCCTACTGCTTTGAGGTACTCATATGACTGATTTGACCCATCAGTACTTGCCTACGGTAAAACCATATTTTGTAACGAAATTTTTATTAATGGTGACAGCATTATTTTATAGTTATTTAACAACATCCATAAAAATATCAAAATTTCTAATTTAATATCTTATGCCTTAATATATTACTACAGGTCGTTCGGGATTAAGGGAACACAAAAAATTTAACATTTGAAAAATATCGCTAGACGTTACTGCATATAATTTTCCATTAAGAGCGCTGCCTACCCGCGTGTGAGAGACTCAAAAGCGACGGAGCAGTAAGGTCGACCTTGAAACTCTCATAAAATGCCGCGTCGACTCAACGAGCCAAGCGCTGAACTAGGACTCAACGAGCCAAAAGCTGAACTAGCGTGCAAGGTTCCCGCTGAACGGATTTTACTATGGGACATTAAGCAGTGACCATATAATTTTATTGGTGGAAAGTCTGCAACTAAGTTCAGTGCAGGTCGCAATCTGAGTTTCACATACATCCAGTTAGTATATTTTGAAGTACGGAAGTCTGAAAAGGCCGTTTTTAGCCATGTTGGAGGGCTTAGAAACAGTGTTTGTAATGAGCGTGGATAACAATGTTGTAGGCTATGACTTGTCATATATAAAACAAAAATAAATAACTTTATGTATCTAAAAAAAATTTAAAATTTTTAAAGTTTCAATTCAAAATTCTGCTATTTTTATTAAATGCAAAAAAAAAAAATATTTTTTGTTTTATTTGCGTCATTTCATAGCCTACAACATTGTTATGCAATGTGAATTTTTACGGTTTGGTATGTCAGTTGGTTTTAAAGGCGTACTTAAAACCGTAAAGTGAAAATTTTGACGTTTACGACTCATTACTCAAAAACTATGAGAGATACAAAAATTTCCTAAGAGGAAGATTTAATCACAATTTATGTGTGAAATGAGAAAAAAATATTTGGTACAAATATAAAAATAAATAAAGACGTTGAAAACTGAGGTGAACCGCGCCCTTAACAATGAGGTTCCGACCTTGCCTGAAGTTTGTTTTCTTTTCGTACATTGGCACAACGAGCATTCGAGGAATATTTTCTTAGTAAAAACCTGTTCACCAACACGCTTCAACGCATTTGAAGCGTGGGGTAGGCGGCCGCCTTAAGGGTGCGGTTACCACAAGTTTCATCACCGTTTTTTAATTTTTTAATTTGTACCAAATATTTTTTTTCTTATTTTAGACACAAAATGTGACTTAATTTGGCTCTTATGAAATTATTTTATCTCTCATAGTTTTCGCGTAATGGCTTGTTAAAATCATATTTTGCATATTTCCGTTTTAAGGACTTCACTAAAACCAACTGACATACCAAACTAAAAAAAATCACAGTGGATAAAGACATTGCAGGATACAATGTCATGCTCATAAAAATACACTTTTGTTTTCAGTTTCAGCATTTTTTTAAATACAAATAATTTTTATTATTTATTTTTATGAGCATGACATTGTAGCCTGCAATGTACACTTGACCGTAACACTCATCCTTAACTTATCCACTATTTTCAGTATAAGTGCCTACCTCTGACTACAGCCACCCAACAACTTTAACTCTTGTGTAAAACGATTTAAATAGTTGTTTTATAACATTTGGTGGAGGCGCCGGGTACTCATAACGAGTTTCATTCTCGCCTAATCGCACCCCCAGGTGTTCCCTCTGAGGTTCAAACCAGCCTCTGTGCTGAGGTACTGGAAGGAGAGAAAACGTGTTTTCTTACGGGAGAGTTTGGCACAAGGAAAAATTCTGCCGCTAGTTGTGCTGCTATCGCAAAAGGTTCTAACAAAATACGAAACCGAAGTAAAATTAAATTTAACTGGTAAGTCAATTAATTCAATTTTAAATTGAAAAGAAACCAATTTTAGCTTTTAAATTGTGAACGTTATGTAATTATACATTCACAAAGACTCTGTGATTGGCCAGTTTAAACTCCTTACCGATACCAGTGCAACAAACGGCAGAAGTTGTCACTTGCCAAACTTATAACACACATCCTTCTAACCTGTAGTGGAATAACCTTACTTGGGACACTCATTAATTATGTGCTGGTCTGTTTACCTTTCAGCCCCACAGTCGCATTTTGGAGATGAACTTTTTCTCCAATTATGAAGTGTTTCTGCACATCTGCCAAACACTGTGCGAATTATAATGATGATTCTCCACGAGGTTGGTCAGATCCAGGTGGTTCTTAAATTTTCAGTTATCATGACTTCATTTACCATAAAAAAATCATATGTACTTTATACTTTACTTATTGTAGTTGCTGTAAACATATATTCTACGGAGCTTAATTTAAAAATAAAATTATTATTTCCACAAATTTAATACGCACATTATGGAACTTAAAATGTGTTGATAAATCGAATGAGCAATGTGTAGGGGTAGGAAAATTTTGCTAATTCAATTACTTACATGCTAGAATCCATTGTCCTATATACACTCAAGCCCCGTATATTCGTTCATTGTCTGCTGTTACACTGAGTAGCATCTAATGGACAAATGGTCGGAGCTTGTGTATGCATAGGATAGTTGATTCTCACACGCAGGTCAATGAATTAGCAATATTTTCCTGTCCCTTTCAATGTATCACAACCACAACACTAAAAATAAAATATAGCCTACAGCATTCATCATGGTACATACTTCAGCGCCACAAGAATTAGTTTGAAACTCTAGGTTTCTCGAAGGCAATTGAAAAAAAAAAAACAGCACCCTTAGACAATAGGTTACACAAACTTTTTGAACAAGAAATTTTCTTTCGAGTAACGTATATCCGAAGAACAATCGCGGCACCGAAATCTCGTACATTTAAATGCGGCGCAACAAATTACGCTTCGCACTAGGGTTGTTGTTTTGTAGTTTTTCCATATAGACTTTCAAAAACGCGTAGATTTTCAATGATATGCATAGCGTTTATTTATCCAGCACACATTCTTACATACAGTTGAACAGTGTGCAACAGTTGTGCATGGATGAAATGATGTGCAGCATGAAACATACATACACACACCCGGAAAGTTTGCATGGCACGGATGCATATTCTCCTGTGGTCACGTCTCGTCACGTCTAGAGCAGCAGTATTGTGTCAAGCACGTCCCGCTGTCCTCACCGTCTTCTTGTTTTACTTCATCCTCGCCCCCAACCGACATTTTTTGCCCTTCTCGTATAGCGACAACTGAGACGGACACGTGCTGCAGAATACGTGCTCCAGAGCTGCCAACTGCCGGTGCACGAAGACGACAGGAAAACGGCGCAAGAAAACACCGCTCATTGTAACACGGGGGTGATGATTCATGTCGGAACATCCTGACATTCCTGGTTTGTGAGCGAGTTATTCGTCAATATAGTCTGTTCTCGATAAAGTGAGCACTGCTTAAAATTTTCTTTAATTCATTTTACATTCTTCTATACTATTTTTAACACGAGAACTTTCATGAAACCAAAACCAATCTATCCATTTCACCAGCACTCTTAAGGGGGATTGATCCCTGTTAGATCGGTTTTACGGTTTTTCTTATAAATCAGGGAATAGACACTTTGTTTTACTTTTTTTACGCTGACAAGGCATATTTTATTGTTTCATTCACTTTCTGGAATCCATATGGCATTGTTTCTGTTATTGCAGCGGCCTCTGTAGTCGCTCCCGTAAATAAAGCAATTTTTCCTTTTCAGCTGTTTCCCGTTGTAAAATAATGAATATATTATGGTTCCAGCAATTACAGAAAATCGATTAAGTTTGTATCTATGCCTTGCCGTGACAAAAATTTCGATACATCGACTGTAACAGAAGTTATCGAGAAGAAACAGACAAATCCAATGTGGAAGGGATCAATACCCCTTAAAACTTAACATCTTAGGCGACATAAAATACACTTTTTGGCAATTATAAATTTTGAGGAGAGCTCAGTTTAAAGTGATGAAGAATTATCTCCTGGCTTGAAGTATTTTGCCCTTCCGAGGCAAGGTAGACTGAAATTTGGAATCACCACGGAAAACTCAAGCATCGGCATCATATAGCCTTAAGATGCAAGTCAATGAACTGGTGTACCCTTCTCGCCGATAACGTGCCTTTATGACGATGGTGATATAGGTGGATCGCGATAAAATGACCACTTTCGACGACCAGAATACTAATTAAAAGCGAGTGAAAATATTTTGGTCAACACTTAACACTTAGGTCTTTAAGTGGGAGTGATGGACAATTTTTTTTGCATTTTCATTTTTTGAGCCATAACAATTATTTAAAATGTATTATCAACATTTTATCTTCGACGAAGCATGGGACATATTCTTGGTAAACTGCTTGCCATAATAATAATGTAATATTTTATTATTTTAATAAGTTAACATTCAAGAATTCTATAGCAATGATTCTACTTCGTTGAAAAGAAAATTGTGGTGATACAATATGAATAAATGTTATGGCTCAAAAACTGAAATTGCAATACAATTGTCTAACACTCCCCTTAACGCTGGTAAGGGGTGACATGATGTGAATTAGAATTTCGCAGGAAACTAAAAAATAACTGACACGAAAAAAGCAACTAGGTGTTCAAAAGTGCTCGGTTTATCGCGAACCGCCTGTACCATAATTCTAAGGCATAATATTAAAATATGAAGGTGTGCTACACGTGACTTTGTCTTTTAAAGGATTTTGTACCAAATTATCATAGCTAAAAGTGTCAGCTAAAATATCCATTTGAACAATTTTTGGTTGCGAGAAAATATGTCATACAGTTTGACTGAGGGCATGAAATTAGTCTTGTAGCCCCAAGGTTCCTCTACTTCTATGCCTAAGCAATAACGACATTATTGACACTAAAAAAAAAGACGACTTATCCGCAAATTTTTTGGTTTAGTATAAAAAATTGTGTAAACTTGGGCTGGTCGCCGGAGATAATTTTTATTTACATTAAAAAATCACTATCGGAAAAAAATAATCACTGTAGTTCAACCAGACATTAAGAAAACTAATTAAACTAATTTTTAAAGATACATTTTTATAGTAATGCCTGACTGAGGAATGTTTGTAAACAGTATTCCATAACTTTTGCTGGCGAAGTAATTAGCGTTAGTTGCCATTATCCGTGCTGAGGAACCAACCAAAAATCAGCTAGAATGATTTCAGTAAAACTTTCAATCAAGAAGTCCGGACTTGATATCGAATCAGTCGTCACAGATACAATCTTGCTAGCTACAAGTACGACGTCTTTCTCGATACTCTTGCAATAGTGGCTCATCTCTATACCCGCCGTACGGTAAGTTGATGGTTTTAGAAACGAACTGTTGAAAAAATTGTTAGGAATACATAAGTTAATGCCATACAACTATGTAAACAAACGAAAATTAGTACGACGAGATATATAGTATTTTTTATTGTTACGCATCCGTGAGTATGAAAATTGTTCGTAATAATTATTTCAAAAGTGTCTGTTACACGATAGTTGGAGGATGGTTGGGTTGGCATTGATGTAGAAATAGTTCTTCTTTATGTTATGAACAGCGGATAAATTATTGAAAATCGTTTAGTAGAATATGTACAAATGTGCTCATTTTAAGAATATTAAATAAAATGTATGTTTACATTTAGCATATATTACAATAGTTTAAAGGTGATGTAGTTGTGTCTGCGGATGAACAATGTACGTCGGCTAGCAGTGCAACCATCAGCCTTGCAATGTTATTGTTGACGTTTGGCGGAAGGATACATAGTTGGTGTGAAAACAGATCCAAGCTAGAGGCATGGCTTCCAGAAAATATCAAGTTACCGTATGGCGGGTGGTAGGCTATACACTGGAGCAAGAATTGATGTTTTTATATTTCCTCCTCGATGATAGCATTACCAGTACTGAACACGGCGTCACCAACTCCCACAAGGATTCATATTATGAAATATTTCACGTGAGTCATCTAACATTCCGTATACTAGTGTCATACACAAATGATGATGTTAATGATTCTCGAACGATTAGGCTATTCCCTTTTTTGACGGAACTACTTACCGTGCATTACATCGGTTTATCTACGAACAGAACACACATTTCAAAATATGTGCCTATAAGTTAAAAAAACAAAATAAGATTACTAGAAATATAACTTTAGAGACTTCAAAATGGCTAAAATGTTTTTTTCATAATCTGGGAACTGGGAAAATACCAATATAATTCGTAAAACACAAAAATTTAAAAATACGTTGGACTTTAAAAAGAACATGTAAGATACTAATAATACCTCCTAGAGTCGTTATAAAAACCACTGCACACCAGTTGAGTTGCTTGTGCGTAGAGGTGACACGGCATTGAATACGCCAGTCAGCAGCACCATTACCCTTCCGTCTATTATTTTTCTCACGCACACAAACGCAGCCTATCAAAGGAGCAGGCTTGCCACCAAGAAATTTAAATACGTAGTCAGAGCCAGTTTTGATAACATTTCTTCTTAGTTAATCGATTGTATAAATATACTTTATTAAAACAGTAATATGAGTGTATATATGGAAAATTACACTCATATTACTGTTTTAATAATAATAATAATAATAATAATAATAATAATAATAATAATATACGAAAATGTAAGTGGCAAATTGTTGTACGGCGACAATTAACTTGTGCAATGTAGCAACACTGTACGGAGATAGTCCCCTCTTCCGCTCCACGACGAGGTATTATTTCATGCATATCACGTCAAGTAAAGAAAGAATAATGTTCGGACTGCTCGGGATTTGAACCTGAACCCATAATATGCTGATCATAACAGTATTAGTAATATATCCGTGGAGCGCAATAGGGGACTAACTACAACGCTATGTTGCCACACTGTGCATATAAAATGTCATCGTACAACATTTTGCCACTAGCGATTTCGTCTCCAATTTAGTCCAGGATTCACGTGGTGTTCTTATAGTATGTTTCTGGACATCCTGTAATATATATATTATATATATTATATAAGTGTATATATATATATATATATATATATATATATATATATATATATATATATATATATATATATGCGTGTGTGTGAACCAACTGCAAGTACATTGGCCAGTGACTTGTTCCTGCATGGTGCTGAACCGATAATAAAGAAGCAACAAAATGCATGACCAGTCATACGGTCTCACTGTGTTAGGAAGCAGCCAATGAGCAGTTGTTGTCTACTTGAGTACACAATTAATATTCTTTGGGGCCAGTGCATTTTTCCGGTCTCATATGTATAAATGTTTGCCAGCACCGTCCCCGGGAATAGTGGGCCAGCAGGCGGCCGACCACCGCCTTCCCAGCAGACTTTCTCCCTGGTCCTGAGGGAGCGTCTTGAGGCCAGGGACGGGAACCCCCTCACCCAGCCTCCTTTACCATCGAACAATACACCTCGAGGCGACCCCGTGAAAGTACATTGCCTTGTTCCTTGTTGTAAGTGACCCGAATACAATTTTTTTTTATTTTATGTTGTTAATGTACAATCCTGTTCACTAAAGCATACTCAGGTAATTTATGTTTTTTTTTTTTTTAATATTTTTTTTATCCTTGACAGTCATTTATTTCGCAACGGAGTATCTCCAAACAACTAAATCCAGTCATGCACTCCCACTGCACAGTACTTTCAAAGAAAATATCCAAACGAGGCTTGAGTATGCATAGGACAATGCATGTGGGTCATCGAATCAGCTAAAATTTCCTGGCCCTATTCATGAAGTCTCCTACATACACTGCATTTGTGAATATGACTTTTAAAATTCTAAATAGAAGCAGATAACGCAAAAACAGTCACATATAGCATATGTGTTAAAAATTGTTTTTACAACGTATCCTAACTTTTTCAAAGCATTTTTTTTTTGTGGATAACTATCGACTTAAATAAAATTGCGTAGCCTTGGGGACGGTAGCAGGAGGAAAGCGGTGGTAGAAATGAAAAAAAAAAAAAAAAAAAAAAAAAAAAAAAAGACGGGGCACATGAGCAAGTCCCCAATAGCAACATACGTTTAAGAAACGCCGGTTGGAAATCAGTAGGAATTGATGGTTATATGATGTGTTGTGTTGACCCAACATAGTATACTTCATGTTAGAAAACGACTTTAATGGGTAATGTCTCACTTTTGTAAATAATATTATATTTTTTAATTAACAAAGAGCTTGAACATAATAATAAATACTTTTTTCCGTAATGTTTTAATTGTTGGTCGATCGTTGGCAACATGTTGGCAAGCCTACACTTGACTTTTAGTATTTTTTCTCGTTCAGTTAATGTTATAATCTTTAACACAAAAATTATTTGAAATGAAAAACAGAAATACTACACGCTATGATATATTTTAAAGATTTTAGCACTGGAAGAAAAAGCTTCTGATATATATATATATATATATATATATATATATATATATATATATATATATATATATATATATATATAAGAGATGGTCGGTATTTAACGTAACCGTTATTAATAACGGTTATTAGAAAATAACCGTTTCGTTCTTGGTTATCACTTCAGAATAACGGTTATCAGCATCGTTCCGGTCGGTCGGTTGTTGGCTCTCGCACACTGCACAATCTAGCGACGAGTATAGGTACTTTGTCAACAGTTACGCTGCTTGATAATAGGTATCGTAATTGTTTCATTTTAATTTCACAAGCGAGTATAAAACGGAAAGTAT
>PNEQ01126415.1:0-18050 GCA_003012365.1 Medauroidea extradentata
GCGCTGTGATGCTATCTACCGTGTGCTAAAAGGCTTAATAAAAATCAAGTTCGTGTTCCGTAGCACGCATCTCTTTATTCATTCAGGGTTCGAACCCACTATTTTCCCTGAGATATTAGAGTGTGTTTCATACCGACTGGTGTTCAGTCGTGAGCTACGTGGAGCTGTGTGTGTGTGCCAATCACATTCGGTAGCTCACAGCGAGGTGGGGCCGAGTGGGGCATCATATATATTTTGCGACACAAGAGTGATGGGCAGACGGTACCATCACAATATATAATACATTGCTGAAGTTTGTTATTATGTTTCAAGAGCTTTGAAATAGAGGAACACACTGTTAAGTTTATAAAAAGAGAAAACCCTATTTATAGGAAAACTTCTTAAAATAGTCAAATTTCATGTTAATCAGTGTGCAAGGACAATTATAATTTTGATTATAAAGTAGGAATCCTATGTAGAAGAAATTCTTTCACAGTTTTAACAATTATAAATTATAATACCATACATTATAACTGGCACCATCATTAATATCCACATAAAGTAATGGGTTACGCAGTAACATTTCAATAAACATACAAAACACACACACATATTTTTTATATATATAAAAAGATAGTGACATTAATAAACACAAAATACTTATCCACAGGCCAAAATTTATTTTCTTTTGCTAAACTGACCGTACTAGCCTCAAACAAAAATTAGCAGAAAAATTAACCTGACTAGCTCAAAACACTTGATTTACTTAATAATGGCAGCTAGGCTTTGGCAAAATAATGTTCTCAGTCACAACAACTTAAAACTAAATTTTAAGTGCTCTGAACAAATACAACAAGGGTTTGAATTGAAACTGCCTGTCCTTTCTTATCTTACACTAATAAAAGATTTTTAAAGAATGGAGGTTAAGAGAAAAAAACATTCTAATCAACTGATCCACCCAGCCACCATCACAAAAAGCCAACCACCACCCAGGCACCACATCAATACAACTTCACAATGCGGAAATATCAATATAAATGTAAGCATATAATTTTGCACTGGAGATCGCCTTTTTCTTATTGTGTTCGGAGTTTCAGCATTTGATTAAGATGATCTTTTAAGATGAATTCACGTATACTGCTTTCAAAATAATTTGTATTTATCTTTTAATATTATTAACAGTTGTCCTTGTACTTTGTTGTACATGTTAATCCACCTGATTCTATTAACGGCATCCTAGGAAAAAATGTCATAAAGTTTGTCGTTTTTACAATAGGCTAAAATGTAAATCTAAATAAAACTAAAAAAAATATCTAACGCAATTCCCCTAGAGCCACTGTTAGGTCAGTAACCAGTCTTTGCATAAGCCCGCTTAACATTAATCGAGTCTGGTTAAAAATTAGTATCAGTCAACCTTTGCCACAATGTTCACTGAACACCCCAAAAACTACAAACATGTGTTTTAATTGAAATTTGAAAAAATAAGTGCAATTAGACACCCTTAGAAACCAAATCCAACCAACACACCAGAAACCCCATGCAAAATGTAATAATTTGTGCATGAATATTAATCAGTTCTGAGGAGTTAAGCATAACAGCAGTCACAGTGTTTGTAATTTATTTAATATTTTATAGACAGATGTTTAGAAATGTTTGAAATTAAATTTATTCAACCTGAGATACTTGGTGCGCCTGTTTAAAACTCCCACACATCACCAGTGACTCTTCAGCATCTTGAACTGGCATCTGTCTGACCAAAAATAAAAAAAATTAAAATAGTGTTACATTTATATTACTAAAACACCAAAATGTTTTGTTTGGCATGAGAAAGATGATAAACCAAACCTAATAATCATATGAAAAATAAGTTCTGTTTATGATTATTTCATGTTTTATGAAACTGTACAAAAAAAATCACCCTGTTTCTTATCATTCTCAAAATTAGGACTTTATTAGAACTACATATATTCTCATACAACTGCACGGCATACTTTTAGTGTAATAAGAAAAAAAGAAATACGTATATTAATAGTTTTGGTCCATGCACAATAAAAATCACCCCAGTCTCCACGGCATCGAAGAACTTACAATTTTTCTAATAAATATTAGAATAACAAGTTTTTTGGTTTATTAAATATATAAAACTGTTCATTATATTTTTATGAGCAAAAACAATGCACACACAATCCACAGAATTCAGTAGCATAACATTAAAATAAAACTACAGCATTGTAAATTTTGGAGAATATGAACAAATTATTTAACTTAAAGGTTAATTACACACTAGCATTTTCAACCAATTTAGTAACAGAAAGTATACTCATAAAAATTTTACTGAAATTACTTCTAAATGAAAAAATTTTTTAACAAATACATAACATATATGAGTAAAATTTTAGTTAAAAATTTTGCAAACAAAATTTGAAAATATTTTATTAATCCTAAATTAAAAATTTCCATTGCTTATCAATGAAATAAGAATATGGTAGGCATGTTGAAACACAAAAAATTTTAATGACACCAATGAATAACAATACAATCTCATTACATAACAATTATATATAATGCCCAGATTGTAAAAGGAGCATTATAAATTGTTTTCACATAAAAATATTTGTATAGGTGGTTTAATGAATCACGTATTATTTAAAAAACTGAGATTTGGACATCAAAAAAGCATACTGCTTAAGCAACAGTATGTGTACACGCACACAGACAATCATACACTATTTATTTTGGTGTATACGTTTATATATATATGCATCGACATATACATACACACTAGTGGAAATGCAACTGTGCAAACGGCGTTCTAATTGTAAGTGCAAGAACAGCACTTGACTGCGCCTGTTTGCAGCAATTCGAAACAGGTGTCTTACCTACGATCATCTGACAACAAAAGAGCAGTTATTGTGTGATTACATTGTGTGTATCACATTGTGCATCTGCACTGCATGGATAACAACGTCAAACTGGGTTGTACAATTACGCTAAGTGACTTTTGGCATGTGTACATCGAAACTCTGAGCGAGTGACTCGACTTTTCGTAGTAATGCCACCAACATGGGAAATAATGTTTTAGTAGACCAATGGTGGTAGAGACAACAGAGGGTCTCTGCAGCCATTTAGTCTAATGGTGCAACCTCACTGCACTGAAGAATGCCTAGTCAGAAGATAACACATGCAGTCAGGGCCCTTCATACCGGATGGTTTAAATGTCGTTCTTCAAACGAGTGTTGACATATTGCAGCTTCCAGCACGATAGTGTGCGTCTCCACGTCACTCAAGCAAAACAAGAATGTTCTACAGTATGTGTGTACTACTGTGGCTCACTAGATTCCAAACCACAGCAGTATCATCTACTGAGAGTGTGTGTAACACGATGGGATGGCCCCTGTAAACTAGTCCAGCCCTGGCAACAACCATCACCCAGCTATGCCAAAAAAAGTATGTGGGATAGTGGGATACCACACCCCAGAGAAACATACCAATCTGTACAACAGATTACATGATGGAACAGCTGCATGTAAGGCCATTCAAAATGGTAAAACTCCTTATAAAGATGCCTGCTCAATTTATTGCAGTTAATTTTCAGGAGGCCTAACAAGACAATATTTTAATCAGTCAAACAAACTATTGTGTATCTTGTTCCTTTCTTCACCCTGTGTACCTACTTCGGGGTAGATAAGTGTATTCATATAGATTGTTCTAAATACAATTACATGAAAGAAAAACAGAAGAAGAGAGAAAAACAGAAAAAAGATAAGTATAGAAAAGAGAAAAGGAATAAAAAAACACAGGCTTAATATTGATCAACATAAATGCAACATTGCACACATTTTCTTGCTCTTACAACCATACACAAACACAGCCCAGCCAAATTCTGTTGACTTGTAATTTACACAGAATTCCTACAGAGCTTTAACACAAAACTGTTTGGGAAATTATATGCCCATACGGTATTCATAATTACACCTAAGAACAAATAAAACATCAGGAGACAAAAAAATGTCTCAAATAATAAAGGTGGTTAAAAAATTTTCCAAGTGCAACATTGCAAAAAAAATTAATTACTGTTGCAATGCCAGAAAATGTGTAGAATCACTGTAATAAAAAAGACACAATTTAATTTTTAAAATTAACCTTAAATTAATTTTCCAACTTCTCGGCAATAGTACACGTAGTATTAATTTTAAGATGCTTCAGTAAGTGATCTTATCACATCCTGTAACATGTTGCAAGCAAAACTTAATAATGTCTTGCAGTACACAGAAGTTAGACATGATGTACAGTAACACCATTTTCCAAAATAATAGCGTGACAGCTTCTACCTTTAAAACAACCAACCAAAAACAAAGTGGACAAAACGTTGCAGCAGCTTTATTATTTTTAAAACTAAAACATGGGATGAAGTCAAGCTTCTCCACACTATAGTGAAAGCACAGAAAGAACATTAAATAAGGTACACATAACATATGTACATTAACAAACTTCAGAGAACCAACACTGAACGGATATTGTTTGCACTACTAATTGCCAAATGCAAGCTACAGTATGAATAAATTGGACATTAAGGAAATTGAATTTGATGCACTTCTTACGACAAATTTTAATAATGTTCGGGACGTCGCCTCCTCCAGAGTGGAGCACTGCATACGACAAAATGGAGGGCAAAGACGGCATCAACGAAGCTACTTGGCTATTTATTTGCTTGTATTTGTATTTAAGATTTTCGTTTTTGTGCGAACCAGGCGAAATACAAGAATGTTTCAGCCACCAAAAGAAATGTATGACAGTACTGATTGTGTAGAGAATTTTTGCTACCTGTTTATCAGTCTTGGCAGTTAAAAATATTAAATGATGCATGATTGTGTATTAAATACAGTTCACCCCCCCCCCCCCTCGCCAATCTTACTAGGCAACTCTACTAATAACCTGGACCTTCCTTCTTTTTCCAGTGCCATTTTTATTTTTAATGCATGTAACTGCTGAGTGGTTACACTCCTATTCTGTCGAGAGGATTTTAAGGTACTATGCCGTTTTTTTCCCTTTTTCTTCTTAGATTATGGCTTAGCTATACGTACACTTAGGGAGGTAGCCATGGCCCCAATTGCGGCCATGTCTGCCCAATCCCTCTCTGCCGCAATGCATGACGCCTCTGAATGAAACTTCCCCCTTGTAGGCGAATGGGGCTCAGCAATTAGATGCACTTAGTCCTGCTCCTCCACCATAACACATTAAATTAGGGTAGGTTAGGAAAAAAAATATGTTAATATTTGTTGCGTTGGATATTTTTTGTTAATGACAGTCTGCATACAATGCATACATACAATATTTGTAGTGAAGAATTATTTGTTTTTAATTTACATATGTCAATTTGCTTCAATTTTTACATTTTGTTCTATTTCAAACACATACATTAATCTTTCAAGTTAAAGTTACCGAGCACGAAGCAACTGCAATTGTCATCTGGAAAATAAGGCTTTGAAAGTTTTTTATCCGTAACTAAGCCGGCAACAAGGCAAGTTCAGACTATTTTTATATGTACTATTTGCAAATCCAAAACATTTCAAGTTACAGGTTTCTACGTGATAAAACTGTAAAATACATCTGCACTTTAACATTGCCATAAACGGCAAAACATTTGATGATACCGTCTTTACTAGTTAACAAACTCGCCACCAGATGTCAGCCATTATGCGCGACATGCCGAATAAGGGTGAGTTAAATTTACCTTATTACCATCAACACAAAAAGTGAAACTGTGTTTCATGTATACATTTGTAATGCTGCTCAGTATATGCCAAATAAATAACAACTGATTACCAGTTAAAATTACAGAGAGCAGTGAAGGCACTTCTCATGTCCAAAAATATTATTTACAAAAATGACCAGTGGCGCATGGCATTATATTACAATTGCTGTATATCAACAAATAAGACCTAAGCTCTTGAGTTAAGGTGGCTATCTGGATGATGGTATTTTGCACGTTCGGGTCATAGAAGTGTGGAAGCAGTAAGGATGACATAATATGATCATTGTGTCACCTAGCTTCTAGGCGTAGTCATTGAACTGGCGTGCAGTCTTATATTAGTTTTGTTTAAAGTACTGTACTGTCCCATTGCAAGAAACATTCAAAGACATTAATTTGATTAGTTTAATGTTCCTTTTCTGAATTTATCTCAATATTTTGTAAGAATTATTAACAGATTATTATGTAACATAATTATATTTTATGGACGTTTGATTTAACTTGACAATTTTAAGGAACTCATCAAATCAGACAAAAGTCCAGATGTTCTTTGATGAAGATTAAATTGCGAAACAGACTCAACTGTAATCAGAATGATGCTAGCCTGGAACGAAGACTACCTGAATTTCATCAAATTTTAATTCAGATATTTTAGACTTTTTTTTCTTTAGCAGAATATTACATTTTATTTAGTCAAGTTTAAGTTTGATGAGATGGGTAAAGTTTTGTGTTTTCAAGGAGATTTCAAATAAGAGTTACAAATTTATTTCAGTTTACTGTAAGGATGTGTTAGTTTATTTATTGATTTAGCAGAAATCTGCACCACTTATGTAAATAATTTTTTAAAAACCTCAGCATTCTTACATTTAAGTAATTTTCAAACTGAATATAAATCACTACGGTATTAAATGCAATATTTATTAATGTTTTTTTCTTTAATTGACTGTGTTTGTGCATGCATATTATGCTACGTTTGGTTGTGAGTGTACATGTCTACAGCAAATTTAAATATTTCTATAAGGTAAAATATTTGGTTATAACTATCCAGTCCTATACAATAACAACTTTTAAAACAGATCATCTCCAAGGCAAACAAACAGACCACATCAATTAAACAATTCCATCATACACACTACATAATTGGGACACCCATCCTTGGGGCCTTGTATCGCTAACACCATACATACAATTGTAACGTACACTACATAAACCTCTTCATACATTACATCTGACAATTAAAAAAAAGCCTAAAAATACTTCCTGTCAGGTAATGCAAACACTAGTGTAACTTTACGTGACTATTTATTAACATAACAATCACAACTGAAGAACTAACAAAAACTTCAAGGGTAGGCCTACCAAAGATTAAGTATGTGTCTAAATTAAAATACAAATAACACATACTTAGAAAATGGTAGCATAATATACTATGGGGAAAACATATAACTCACCGGCATCTGCTTACAAAATTTGAGAAGAGCAGAATCAATCCCATTTGCGGTAATTTCACTCATCCATTCAGAGTTTTGCTGTGATGAGTGTTTGTAAAAGAGTACAAGAATTGCCATAGACACCCTGTAGAAAACCTTTATTCCCTCATTCAGAAAGCAGTCAATAACTCGTACCTACAAGAGTAAACAAAAATCAAATACATTAAATATGTATTGCATGTGAAGGAAAAGTACCAACCTGTGTTCATAAGAGACAGATAAAGTAAAAGTAAACAATCACATGTGCAATTAACCAAACAGAAAATAAAAACATAGAACACAGCAACAACATCAGTTTTATTTCACACTACTGTACTTAAATAATTATTTCAAGCTGTCTTGGGTACCAAATCCAAGTCGTCATAAAAAATTAAAAACCATGAAAAATAGGTATAAATCTTATAGAATTTCGGTATTTTTCAAAGTCATTTTACAAGAATTTAAAAATTATATATTGTTTTTATTTTATTTTTTGTAATCTTACAATTCTTTTCTTCCCAGATATAAATAACAATAGTTTCTAACAACTCTTTGATTGGGTTATATGCTGCAATATAATGAAGATTGTTTACATTGCGGAAAAACCACTTAAATATTTAAACATTTGGTGATTCACATTAAAATAACTCCTAAGCTAGTTTTACATATAATATAACACCTGGGAAAGTATTAGGTATTCAACAATGATCACAATACACATCAGATGACACTGCATATGGTCTAAATAATGCAATGTGTCTTGTCACTCCTCAACACGTAACTACATTAATTGTATACCAAGAGAAGCACAGACTCTCCCGCAGGGTGATGCCATTCATCCCGTAACGCAAGTCTCCATTAGAGATAACTACGCTAAAACTATATTTACATAGGTATAATTGTACATAAGATACTTTAAAATATATGAGTGAGTGCTGCACTGATCATGTGTTGCATGTTTATGTACAAAACTATATTTCTTAAATTTTTGCTGGAACTTTGCTAGTCACAGGCCATTGAGGTAAAAGTAGAAATACTGCCTGTGAAGCACTGTGTCTAGCTGTACATTATGCGGAACTCGTAAAAAACTATTACAGAAACTATAAAATGCTGTCAAAAAGGTACCATTTCAATGGTAGATGAAAGATTGACAGCGTGGGTGGTGGTTAAGTCTGAGTTTTTTTACCAGATAACATCTTCGCTTTGCCCCTGGGAGCAGGGTGAAAGGGGCTCCACGAACGGGGTCTTTAGTGAAGGACGGAGGTTGTTGTATGAATTGAGAGATGTGGCCACATCTGACTTGGCAAAACACAAACTCCTTCCTTGCTGCGCTTCGCTAATTTCTTTAGCAGTGTGCTCTGACACAGTGGACCACGGTACATCTCATTGTACTGGAATAGTGTACCAAAACAATGGCACCCTGGCCAACCCTATTGGAGGGTTTTTCAACTTCCTGGTGTGCACTCAGTTTATTCATAATGAACGATTCTGTTGCATTAAACGTAATATTACTGATACATGGTTACTTTTCTGACAAATTATATTGTTGTCAAGAGTTGCCCAGTGAACAACTGTAAAACAATAGAAGTGTTACTTCCAATAAAATTATAAACATTAATTAAAAATAGCCACTAAGAAACTGCAAGTAATTTAAGCTCGAGCTTGTCTCGAAAAATTAGTGGATTGGCTCAAAATTATTTTTTTTGGAATTTTGGCTTGACTAGGCCAGGCGAAATTTTTCTCAAGCTCGACTCTGCATGGCTCAAGGTTATAAACTTGAGGCTCGGCCATCAATGATACAAACCATTATGGAGCTAATAGCCATTCACAACTTTAGTCCTTTCAGCTATAAGTCATAAAGACTCACCGACCTTTTTCTTGGAAATCATGCAAAATTAATTATCTTATTGTAAAGCATATTTTCACTGAGTTATATTTCAGTACTTCAACTTCAAAATCTTTAAACTAAATCTTCTAAGTAAAAATTCATATTTATTTAATATGGATTACTAACATCTTTCTTTCGTAACTGCAGAGTAGTACAGAACCATGCGTCTGGTTACTGTTCACTGTATTTTCAAAATAAATTTACTCATACGTTTAACAATGAATAAAAATGTGTAATTTCAATCATGACAAGTACTAAAGAATTTTCAAGTATCAAGAAAACAGGTAAAGAGAAATAAAAAAAAAATATGTTTTCCTTCAGTATTCATAAGATACCTGTAACTACACACACAAATGAAAATCTACTAAGTGAATTCATAACTAACCACATAACATACAACAAAAGCTTGAAAAATTTACTGCACTCAGTAATGCATGCCACTTTTTTTTTTACCAAATGATTGAAGGGCAACCCCTTCAGGATCCACCACAGCCAGTCACTATAAATTCTGTCAGCCCGTGATTCTTTGCAATGTCTTGTCAGATGTGCTGCAGCAGATTTCTGCAATAAAAATTTAAAAACATTCACTAGTATTACATATCTTCTTAGTGCTAATTTTCTAAAGCAAACACTTCTTAACAAACAAGGCCAGCAGATACTCACAATATGCTTCTTGGCAATCAGCATTACTGTTCGCCAGGTCACTTCATACAACTGCTTGGTTTGTGTTATGAAAACCTTGTCCTTGCAAGCAATTAGACATGCCATACTATTGTAGCATTCTTCCTCTGTCAAAAAAAAAAATATATATATATATAATAATGCTGAAAAAAGATAAGCATCACTATACAATAAATACAACTTGATCATACAGACTGCTGGATCCAAAAGTTATTAATACAGGCATGTTAAAACAACACATTATACAAAAGGAGGGAACTGGTAAAAAAAATTATTTATACCTGGCAATGATTATCTTGTATACTGCTATCCCTCTACAATTTCTTTTAAGGGCGTTCAAGTGGGAAAAAATCGTGATTTTATGTTTGTATAAAATAGGGTTAGTTTTGTGGACATTACTTAAGAGTAGATTTACCTCTTATGGAAAAAATTTAGCTCAGCCAGATTTCCCATAATGCCATTTCAAAGTCAACATTTGCATATTTTTACTTCATACAAAACTTGAAAACCAGTAAAGAAAATTAAATGGAAAAAATCACATCAAAACTAAATGCCAGAGCCTACAGCTGGAAGCTTATAAAAACCGTTGATAAAATATTTTGTATTTAAAAAAAAATTGCTAAAAGTAATATAAAAATAGCAAAATTTTAAACATTTTTTTTTTTCAATACAAAAAAATTTATAATGGGTTTTTATATGCTTCAAGCCATAGACTGTGATGTGTAGTTTTGATGTGATTTTTTTCCATTTCATTATGTTAACTGGTTTTCAAGTTTTGTATGGAGTAAAATATGCAGATTTTGACTTTGAAATGACATTATGGGAAAACTGGCAGAGTTAATATTTTTTCGCAAGAGGAAACATTCTACCAAGTAACATCAATACAAATAATATTTCATACAAATATAAAATTGTAATTATTCCCCACTTGAACACCCTTAAACCTGGCCCGAGAACAGCACAATGACTACCACGCACATGTGAGAATGTGTAATTTTTTTGGGAGACAAAATTTTGCTATGCTAAGCTAGTGAGCGAATGTTAATTTAAGTGACACCTCTTTAGCAGAACACATGCCTCCTTGTGTGAGTTTTGATATCCTGGGTTTTTCAAATACACGAGCTAATTCATTGCAAAAGAAAACTCCAAGAGACCCTAAATCAGCAGCAAGGCTTGCAACATCACAATGGCATAATTTTCATAAGTTTCAGAGCATAACTCTAGTAAAATATGTCACACTATTTTTTTAATTTGCCTCCCAGTCAACACAAATATGTATGTGAAGAACTCAGCCCATTTTGGACCCACACAATTTTAATTTTTTTTTATAAGTTACTTCATAAATTTTGTTTTGATGTCATATTTTATGTACTAGCTTTTAAAAGAACAACAGTTAAATCCTTTTCTCTTTGACAGAGTTTAACAACCAACCCAAATATTGGCATGCAAATAGAGAGCTTCAATTTGGTTAGGACACTACTGCTCCTGCCTGCTGTTATGTATAAAGTGTTAATATGGTTCTCCATCCAAGGCATGCCCATGTCGCCCAGCCAAGATAATTATAGGTCCAGCTTGCAAAAGCAGAGTAGTGATGTCATGAATCTCAGTCAACGGCAAAGTGTATTTGTTAATTTTCATTAAACTACCTAAAATGACACTTCTAAGGGTGTTATTCAAAAGTTCTGTTCTTAAAAATCATAATGATGTACAAGTGAGGGTTTGTTGAAATCAACAATCAATGGACAATGGTGCTGCAACACCACGGAAGCCGGTCTAAAGAAGATCAATCAAGAATGACAATTAGTATAAATAGTATGCATTTTTGATTTTCGGCGGAGGCAATACCTAGGAGCATTTTATTAATATTTCAAATTAATATTTAGTCCAAATACAACTCTAGAAGTTAACCAAACAGTAATGTATACTATTAATATAACCTTTACCAACTGATGCTTTGGCCAGCCAAGTTTTATCAATATTGTTAATTTTAACTCTGTTAGCTTGACATAGTTTTCCAAATTTTCTTGTAAGTATCATAATTATAAATTTTAATCGCAGACTAGCTGTGTATGGTGTCATTTTAATCAGATTTTAATTTTACAAATGTTATGTACGGTACTAACTTTTGATGTACTTTTGCTCAGTAAGGCACCAATCAAAGTCTGATTCTGGCCAGTTTTACGCTGTATATTAGTGTCAAGACAGGCGGGCACCAGGCCTGGTCATGCACAATGGCTTAGGAATGCAGGGTTTTCCAAGTAGTTAGTGACACATAGATGCAGCACCAAGCACCTGAAATTCCTGCCCACCATTGGCACAGTCTCTATTTTTAATTAATTTTAGCTACTGCGATTAACTATTAAATGAAATACCACCATATACATTTGGCTTTTGTCAGTAAGAAATATCATTTGTAATTTCTTTATTCATTTGCCTCTGGGTACTTTTATTTTCGTTTAAAAGCATTTCCGGATGCGTAAGAGCACCAAGGATGCCCTGCCACGGCATGCTAGTGCATTGCAGCATAGCACTTGCCCCAGTCTTGCTCTGTTCTTCAGCCAGGTGAGACGGTCATGTGTCTGTTGCGACAAGAGAGGAAAAAATGGATCCAGACTGATGTCGCAGGAATTTGCACAGGAATGTTTCCTGTCTATTTTCGGTAGTTACTAATCACAAAATATAACACAGGCCCACCGCCAGAAAGTATTTTTGTATTTTATTTGTTTCTATTGTGTATTTCTACACAAAGTACAACCACGCGGAGAATACAAAGGTTTTAAAGATGTAACTTCCGCTAAAATGCCCAAATAAAGCAGAAGTTCAACCTATCAGTGAATCTCTATTCCGACTACTGTTGTTCCTGTTCCTTGATAAATCTAACCCAAGTCCAGTTCCACTTGCTGCACAGCACACAATAAAGCACATTTGTAGAATCGTGAAAGTACTGTAGCACTAGGTACATCCAAAGAAGATGCCCTGGTACCACCACAATTACAGTTCATTTTAAAAGGCTAATGACTTATATTATTTAACGTTATAAGGGTTTTATATTTTCACATGATATTTACATGCAAATCCTTCCTCCAAGTGCCCCATTCAAAAGTCCTGAAGACACAACTGCCAGGATTGAATGGATGTGTAGTGAACACCAGCAAGTTTAAGCATTTGTGCAAATGCTTAGCTAAGTAACTTCATAATTTTTTTGTTTAACTCTCATGTACACCATGACTACATGCGGCACCCCCTGCAAAATTTTATTTGTCATGTCCTACAAACAGGCAATTTTAAAAGGACAGAAACTTTGTTATCAGTCACTTAACTCCACTCAGGACTCTCATTACCATTTTCTTATGACCACACCTTCAATATTTACCTAACTGATATTCTGTTTACACCATTTGCTAGAATGCTAAATGTCACAGACTCCATTTGAAAGATTCTTATCTAGTGGAAAATATATCCAAATACTGTAATTCAGATGTTGAGGCAGTTCCAAGTTCTTTTATTTCATTGTGGTAACCCAAACATAACACCAAAAAGGCTAGTGGGTGATGAGTAACTTCTACCTAGCTAGGAAGCACTTAGCCATCATGCCACCACTGGGTTTGAGTATTAAGGGCTTACCACTGCAGTGTACCCAGGCAACATGTTGCTGTCTACTGCCAGGAAATATGTACAGTATAAGCTCTGCTACAGAGCAGTCATATGCAGACATTGCACTCCAGCAAAGCCAAAAAGCCTACTGTCATCATTAATAAACACTCTAAGCATAAAAAATGTCATGTCTATTAATGTACCTTTGGTGAAGCAGGATGAGGTATAAAGTGGGTAAAACAGTATTAGGAATGCTGAAATCAGATGGCTGCCACATTGAAAACAAAACTTTTTTCACAATTTGCATTAATAGTGTAAGTGTATCTAAAACAAATGTATCTAAAACATGCAACAAACTTTTAACAGTCTATTCCATAAGATGCCAATGAAAAATTTAATGCATGGAACCCATGGTCCAGTTAAATAGGAAGAGCTATAGACATTTCCAAAGTTTGAGAAAATATTTTTAAAATATTGTAGGATTTACGAAACTGCTTGCTAGACAGCACTGTCTATTATGAGGCGATCCACACACCACTTAGGCCTTAATTATTTCCTGCTTATTTTTAATTTATTTATTTCCATATGTTTGATATATTGAATTTGCTATTGTCTATTTAATTATTTTCCAGTATTGTTGACAGGAGTTTGGTAAGGTATTGTTTGGCATTTTATCAGTATCAGTATTGAAATTACCCAATTTTATATTTAATTTGGGTTATTTGGGCTGAGGCTACTTTGTATTTTAATTTTATTTTCACATAATAATTTGCAGCAGTTTATATATTTGAACTATAATTGTACTTTGACTTCAGGCTGGGTGTATTGTTGGCAAGTGTAGTTTCATGGCACAGGTGTGCCTACCCAGTTCCTGGAATGGCTAAATTTAGATTTTTAACAGTTTTTCTTCTACTCATACTTTTCACTGGAGCGCACATGCGTGGCCACTCGTCGAGTGTACAAGAGAGACAGTGATGTGTTTGCGCGGGCTGGCGTGGGCCAATGAAAAAGACAGGCAATTTAAATTTATTAAAGATTATGTTGTAAATTAAAATATAATTATGATTTTCAAAGCAATATTTTAACTTCAGAGGCTCTTTAAACATTGTAATTTTTCATTATATTTAATGTAGTTTTAGTTTTCTGTTACGTTTTTACCTTGGTGCGTTGGGTGGCCGCCAGAGGCGCTGCAGGGAGAGAACAAGCGTCTCGGGGGTCTGCCATACTTATTTGTGGCTTGAGCATGGAGAGAGATGATTGTCAGAGAAGGGATGCCGTGTCGGAGTGATAGAGGTGGCGGAACAGTCATGGGAACTTAACAAGAGTAGTTTTTATTACTGAGAGTGGTGTTGCACAACAAAAATATGTAAGGTTTAATTTCAGTTTTCTGCAGTTGTATCAGCGCTGTTCTTTCCCGGGAGTGTCGGTTCAAAGTTTTGGCGTTTATGTGAAATCGGAAGTAGTTTACATAATGTAGTAGCAAACTGTTTGGTGCGGAATTTAAAGTTGTTCAATTAAACAAGTCATGACAACATGGAGTAGTTATTGAGTAGCCTACTGCAGTATATTATCAACTGACCACTACTGACAATTAAGACATTGTAGCATTTTTAGCCGACATGCTATATATATTTTGATGCCGTAACCAGGATGGTCCGATA
Organism: Medauroidea extradentata; assembly: GCA_003012365.1. Taxonomy (NCBI): domain Eukaryota; kingdom Metazoa; phylum Arthropoda; class Insecta; order Phasmatodea; family Phasmatidae; genus Medauroidea; species Medauroidea extradentata. The sequence continues at coordinate 15,025 of PNEQ01126415.1, forward strand.
GTGTGGCTTAAATATCGCCGCATAACGTTTTAATGGTGCCGTGACCAGGATTTCTGATGAAGTATTTCTGCCACCCCGTACACAATGAAGGTAAGGTCTTGACACTGAGGAATAAAACGTGACTGCTTTTTTGTCGCAGCACTAGTAGTCTTTTAGTGAAAGATCAGTCTTGTTTTATCTTTGGCTTAGCAAGAATTCACAGCTTAAGATGTGTAGTTGTTATTGGAATTGTCAGTGTTATCTGTAGTAGAAAAAATTTTAAATCCAGACAATGAATACATTTTCAACCATAAAATTTAATTTTTCAATCTTTTACACGTACACACACATTGCAACGATTCTAAAATTTTGTAGGGTAGAAAAGAATAGAATTTGTTCGGATGTGTTTACTAAAACAATAGTACATAATATTTTTTCTTCAAATGACTTACATAAACAATTCCACACAGATGCCAATCCATTTATGGGCACAAAACATATATCTACAATACCAGCTTACCATATTATTATTTTATATAAATAATTGTAAAAATTGCAACATCGCCAGATGTAAGCAAGACAAATCTTCCACTAAATTACTACTAGCACATGGCAACAAAACTTTCTCGTGCTGGAGAGCATACACAGTGTCAAGACCTCTTCCTCTTAAGACCATGCTTGACAGAAACAAACTTCTAATTACCAAACAGTTTAACTGAAAACAATAATAAATTTAAGTATTTGTACACTTAACATACCTCAAAATCATATTGAAAAGGTGTGACACATTTATTTACAGGAAAAATAAATTTGTGACAGTAAAAATTTGCTCTTTGTAACCAAACGGAAGGAAAAAAAAGCTTTTGCAATAACTGTGTAGCTGTTGCATTGGAAATCATTAAATGTTTGGTATCACAGAGAAATGCTACTTCCTATGAAGTATGCAACCAGGAATGACCGACTATGTACCACACCAGTGTGGTGCGTGGACACTTTGTGGCAATTGCCAGAATTCTTTGATCAAGTGCCACTTGCGGTGTGGTAACATGTGGTTTCAACGTGATAGTGCTCCTCCAAATTACACAAGTGCTGTACGTAATCACCTCAACATGGCATTTTCAGCACACTGCATTGGAATAAGTAAGCCTTCAGAGTGGCCAGCATTCTCTCCAAACCTTAATTCACTTGATTTATTCCTGTCTGGGTTCCTCAGGGCTCTAGTGTACAATTCACCAATTAAGTTGGAGCAAGATCTGTTAGCTAGGGCAACGGCTGCATGTGACAAAATTCAAAATACACCAAGCATTTTCAAAAGAGTACAAGTCTTTGATACGCCAACCCAACTGTTGCAATTAAATGGGAAGCTGCCAATTTGAACACTTGCCGAGTTTCTTATAATGGTACAAAATAACACACATAGCTCACGTATTTCAACTAATTTTATTTCTCATTACAGTGAAACAATCCCTATCTAATCTATTATTTATGCAACTCACTAATAGTTTATCAAAGACAGAGCTGCAGGACGCATTTCACTATGGCACAGCACCCACTCAATATTCCTGTTTGTGGTAGGCAATAGCACTTCTCTGTGAAATCAAACATTTAATGATTAACTTTAAAGGACGAGAGTTAGACTGTTTTCGTTTAAGACATTTACTGTCCTTATTTTGGTGCAATTTTATTACATTTTGTCACGAACAGCAAATTTTTAATGTAGCATACTTTTTTTTCAAAAATAAGGGTGGGGTGGTGCTATTCCCTTTCAACGTGATTGAGGTGTGTGAAATGTATAAATCCATGATTTTTTTTTTTTTTGGTTGAACTATTTTGTAACCAAAAATTTGTTTCCATCCAGAAAGCAGTTTCTTAAATATCACAACAATTTTTGCAATTTTCTGAAATTTTCAAGGCATCTACAACTCTTTCTATTTTACCTGAACCATTGATTCCATACAGAACTTTCTAATTTCACCTCTGGAATAACCAGTTACAAGTTTAATGCCACGTCTTAGATACAGGTTGTATAAGCTTTTAAATGACACTAAGAACTCAATAAAGTTACAGTTTGAGGTGTAAACCTCTGAAGTCTGTGAAATTAGCTTGGAGCATATAATGAAAAATGGCTGCCATCAGTAACATACTTACCTTTCATCTAAAGAATAAGGTAGTATATGAGAATATTTTAATCAAAATCAAAAATTGTGCAGCTGCAGCACCTGAAATGACTAGATAGAGTGTTCAAAATATCCAAGAAAGAATGGTAAAAACGTGTCAACTGGTGAAGCAAAAAAAATAAAGATGCTTAAAATGTGTACAAATTAATTCTTATAGCTATTTTATCATTATACGATTACTGTAATCACATTGTTGTCCTTTTATTTATTTCTCTAGTGATTTAATTAAAAATAGATTTATTTAAAGTAAGTAGCTTATCACAAAACTTTAACTTTGGTTCAAACTGAAAAAGACACATTTCAAATAAATATTTATGTATGAAATATGTACGTAGTACACAATGATAACGTGTCTTACTGTTGGTAATTAATGAGAAACATTAGTAACTCAGTCAGCAATCGTTTTAATCGTGAAAAGCATTTGTCACGTTACATCGGCTACTACCAACGAGACGATACAACACCACACGTTTATATCGACTGACACCAGATAACAGAGTAGGTGATTCCACCACTACAGTCTTTACAAAACAAAAGAAAAACAGCAGTGCATAACAAAGTACGTACACAGACGGCACAAATATATCACTTGATTATAAAAACAAAACACACAACACACTCCCTTAATCTAGTGATACATTTAACTCTTAACTTAATCCTACCTTATTTATACAGAACTTATGTTTAGCCAGTGGCAGTGCCTTTGTAAGCATATCAGCAGGCATTTCCTGACTACATAGATATGATAGGACAAAATCATTCCTGCTCACAACTTCCCTGATGTAATGGAACCTTGTGTCAATATGCTTGGTTCGATTGTGAAATACAGGATTATATACTAATTTTTGGGCACTTTGACTATCATTGAAC
>PNEQ01126416.1:7665-18149 GCA_003012365.1 Medauroidea extradentata
TTTTTTTTTTTTTTTTTTTTTTTTTTTTTTTTTTTTTTTTTTTTTTTTTTTTTTTTTTTTTTTTTTTTTTTTTTTTTTTTTTTTTTTTTTTTTTTTTTTTTTTTTTTTTTTTTTTTTTTTTTTTTTTTTTTTTTTTTAAATCTGGTTATATTGTGTCTATCGTTTCTGTCTGGGTGTTGTGTTGATATTCAACTGGATTCTACCTTTAGAATTCTTTGTTGTCTAATTTAAAATCAAAAAAATAGCTGCCAGAATTACTTTAGAATTGCTTTTTTCTCTGTTTTTTGTGTGTTTTTTATGTCTGTTTTTGTTATTTTTTTGTACTTTGTCATTCAGCACAAGTTTGATCAGCAAAACATGAACAATGGCGTATGTTCACAAAACAATAAATTATAATTTATCTTGTATGTTTTTCGTATGTTTGGCGAGTACGACATCCGGCATACAACAGCCCAGCGTGCGATGAGTTGGCATGTCTGCAGTTTAGAAAACAAGTGAAATGGCGATTTAATTAAGATAAAAATATCTGGTTACAGCATATTAATAGTCAGTGCAAACATGACTCAAAAAAATTTTGGCATTATGTTAAAGCAATGAACAGTGGTTGGAAACACGAAATCACTTTCAAAAATTGGAACGTCGTAATTACAGATCCACAGTTAAGTTCAGAAAAATTTGCAAAAGAGTTTGCCCCAGTTTATTAAGGAGTCAAAAATGCAATCCCCAGTGTTGATACTGACACATCAAATGTCTGGGATTTTGTACCTATTTTATTGCAATCATATACCTTAACGTCGTGGCGGGATCAGGATAACCAATCTGATATAGATTAGATCTATGGGGGGACGGATGATAGGGTGCTAGTAATACTCCCCTATAATTACACTTTAGAGACTCTTGGATGACTCAGGGGGTTGTCTGTTCGTTGTGCTCTGTTATCCCTCCAACTTTGTTCTTATGTTTATGATGACATAGGTTGCAACACACTATACTATGACGTAAATCCAATGCTCCAGTTCAATGAGGTTTTATTGGTTAAAAATATACAAGGTGCCTGAATATTACGTTTCGGTACGCGACAAGGTATTGGGATGTTCTATTACCGTGAATGATTACGCTGTGGTGGATGCGTGCACAAAGTGAATGATAGATGACTCTGTGGCATCTGAAAATGCAGCTCTTTGGCAGCAAGGATCAGCGGTCACTAGGATGGACCGATGGTTTGCTTAGAGGGGGACACAGGTGTGAAATGTGAATGCTCTAGATGACAATTACTTTGCTTTTCCCCTTAAACACAACGCAAGGCAGTCTATCCCCGGGCACGTAACAGTGTGGTGATGACTTTACAGGCGTGGTTAGGGTAATAGCGTTGGTTATTATTGATTATGCCAGCCAAATGAATGTACTTACTGTGATCAACATAAATCACATATAAGGAATGCTTCTCTATGCTATGCAAATGGATGTGGTTGAGAACATACGTAACCTTGGAACTAAACTCACTACCCGATGGTGACCATTAACACGAACATGTGGTCAGTTACAACTATAGGTTATGCCCTTAAAATGATGATAAGACTGTAAAATTACACCGTGGACCTATACACCAAATTAATATAATGCACCATAAGTGATATCCGTCCTGAATAGTTAACGGGAATGCTCGGATGGCTCTCAATACAAGTTCCCTAGCCCCTGCGGTGATAATTGGATGCGCGCGTGGGTTTACATTAAAAGTACCAAAACTGGTAATAATTATTAAGTGAAGCGGACTAGCAATGTTAAGGGGAATGTCTGAAGATATGTGCTTGCACAGGTGAACCGGTATACTATATGAAGACTATTGAAAACTAAATCAGTAACAAAATTTGAAGTGCACACGGACAGCATCCTACCTGTTCAGACAACACTGACAAACTGCCACGAACATGATGGCCGCCAAGGACTCATCGACCCAGACGGGGTGCGTAACTTCCGGCCACCTTGTTGCACATTTTAATATATTTAAAGAAATGGTACAGCGTTAATTATTACAAAGTAAGACACTGTACATGATTAATTATTTGCATGTGATAATGATTTTAAGTGTTCATTATGGATTAAATGTTATGCTCTGCTGTGATTGGCCAACTAGCATGGCGGCCTATTTAAAATGTTCACGTGAATATTTCCTGCAGTAATACATGACACTGCCTGCAACGAACCATCTGAAAACACTACATGCTGGAATAACAATATTTCAATAAATAGCAATGAGAGTCAGTTGCCAATGAATGAAGGGTAGTCAGGGGGGGTTTGAGATTAGACCATGCTGTAATGGGCTCAACCCACCGCTGGCCCTTTGGCCGGCGTCAACCTTAACTGTTAGCTGGAAACCACGTGGTGGCAGAAGAATACACAATTTGTTTGCTTACATAGTTCTCCTGTCTTATGATCTGTCAAAAAATGGAATTATTAGTATAGTATCGACTGTAATAACTATGAAAGTAACATTGACGGAATGTTTTGTACTGTTAATACGTTCACTAAATATTTTATTACAGTTAATTAAACTTAACATTTTGGTTTAGCGCATTGATTTATTTTGATACACATTACATTGTTTGAATCATTGAGTCACTTTATTTCATTGTTTGAAAGGTGCAGTTTATTGGTCCTATATCAGTATCTTCAGCAAGCAGTTTGCAGTACACTAAGTGCTAGCCTAAGCAGATCATGTCTATAATGTTGTATCAGTGCTGTATTGTCGCTAGTGTACTGAGGGTAGGTGATAACCATGCTGTGTCTCTCTCTCGTGCAGGGTACCGCATGCCGGCCCCAGAAAACACACCAGATGAGATGTATCGCCTGATGCTGCGTTGCTGGGAGTATAAACCAGAAAACCGCCCACACTTTGAACAAATATATCTTGTAGTTGATACTTTGTTTGGCTCCCAGAGGTAACTTGAGCTGTCTGCTCACGCGTGTGCCATTGTTTCCAACCACAGAAATGTGTTTATGTGTACTGTCTGCTGCGCCACACATATAGTTTCCACAGTGTAAATATATGGATTCATCTTTCTGTATTTTAGTACCTTAAAGTGGGGTACAAACTTGAACCACACAGCACTGCATGCGCAGGAAAAAAAATTTTTGAAGTATTCCAAGTTACCCCATTTGTCTCAAGTTACCCCGTTTTATGGTATTACTTTGTTTTAGGCTTAGAGTGTAAAACATTTTAAAACCTAAATTTTTGTAACATAACTTTTAAGTTTGTCACACTTTTTTAATGAGTTGGAAGAGATCTTATGCTTGTATATAATTGTAAAATATAATTTACTTTTTCCTGTGATTTTTTTAATTTGTACTTTATAGTTACCCACCAGATACAATACTTTACTTAATTTTTAACAGTGGTTGTTACTTTAAACTTTGTGTGTGTGTGTGTGTGCATATGAGGGGGCGTGTGCTTACTTGTTTGTTAGCTTACATGCAGTGTAGGTCTCTTAGCGTGCCTCGGTTTCATACAACTCTGTCTCTATTATTGTAGACAGCATTTGGAAGGTCACCTCCTATAGCTTATTCAACTTCGAAAGCAAGGTCTTCATCATTCAACGGTTTCCCTACATTATGCAAAGCCATGCAGCAAAGTATCAGCAAAAGAATATTTTTAGTTTTTGTTCATTACTTTGTGCAGTACAATGAAGATTTGTTTTTCCAACTGTCCAAAACATTTTTTTGTGATCAATTTGTTGAAAGATCTTTCCCATAGTGTGGTAGGATGGTCAACTGGCTGAGGCTGTGACACGAGTCTTCATGCAGCAAAGCACTTGCCCTGTTCCAGTCCATAATGAGATGAATCACATAATTCATACAAATACAAGTATTGTGAATAGGTGCAAGTCAAGAAGCATTCATGCTTGTAAATTTTTCTCTTAAATTTACAAGTTGTTTGAACATTTACTACGGTAAATTTTTTTACGGTTAATGTATTCTGCTCCATGTTCAGAAGGTTTAATAATAGGAATATTATAGCCAAAGGAGACCTACATTCTTCCTGCCATTGTGTATTTTTGTTTTGTAGTTCTACAGAAGCTGTAAACTTCATCCAGTTGTTGGATTCAGATTTATAACAGCTATAATTTAGCTTACTGATTTTGACACAGTTGATTGATCGGTGCCTATGTCAGGGTGGCACCCACCTGGAAATGTCGGGAAAATTTCAGGGAACTTTTGGTCTGTGGTATTTTGTCTACGTGTTGCAGGCAGCGCAAATATACAAATGCATAACCTAACGAAAAAGATGAAGGCAGAAATTAAACCATGTTTCAAATCTTTAAATCTAGCCAAACAATCTATAAATAATTTAATACCCTTCAAATTCATTTCCTTTTTATTCCTTTCAGAAAATTCATATTTGATGAGAAACATGTAACCTGAGAAATGTGGTACCTACAACGTGAAATTTTCCATACATCAAAGTATAGATCAGGATATCAAGTGAACTTCTTTCTTGAACATAATATTTGGTTAAATAAGGAACACGTCAAAAGACTGTCATTCTTAGAACATGCAACACATACAAAATTGTATATATTTTTATTGCATACGCAAAGAATGACTAGTTTTAAATTTTTTATACCTTGCATCAAAGAGGTGATGGTCAATATGAATGCCAAAAAAGAAAACAATACAAATCCACAAACATTACCAATATTTTTTTCAGGTTGCCACAGTATTAATGCACCTTATAGTTGCAAACCACAAGCCTTGATAAACAATTTGGAAGATTCAAATGAATAATGATACATAGGTAAACCACAATAAAAATATTCAAAAATTTACGTTTCATAGTTTTACATGACTGAAGAATTTTCTCCATCTAAATAAGTCGATTACAATGTTTTGCACTTCGGGTTCTCCAAACGAGTTGTCAAACTGGCAGAATCCTTTTTATCAAACTAGCCCAAATAAGAATTTCAACATTCCAAAATGTTAATCAATTTTATGTTGTTGGTAATGATTAACAGTTTTCCGAATTCAGCATAAGTTTTAAGGCTGTACCACTAACAGTTGAACAAGTATTTATCAAATTAATACTCTCCGACCATACTCACATTCAGTTCAATTTAAATACTTCCAATACATTTTTTAATGCATGTGGTTACACATATTTGACACATTGACAGGTCGTGACCAAGTGCCAATTGCCAATTCCACAAAGGCCTATAAACCAATAGCTAAAAAAAGTCCAAATTGGGACAAACAAATTTGTGGTTACCTTTTTAATTATTTTGCACAATTAACATTTATCCATTTTTTTCATATTCTGAAACAATGTTGGTAATATCAAACTGCCTTAACCAAGTGCAATGGTCATACTAAAACAGTAACAGGGTTGCTACAGATCTGGAAAACAGTGAAAACCTGGAAAAGTTAGGAAATTTCAAAGTGGTCAAGGAAAACCTGGAAAAGTCAGGGAAATTGCTTCTGCTGACTGGAAATTCAAAATAGTAGAAGAAACTTTAGGCTTAGCAATAGAAGTTTGCAGTCTTTTGTGGTCGTTTTCTAGCTGACTAGTTTGACTTCTGGGCTGGAGTCGCATCTTCGTTGCTGCAGGCTTAGTGATTGACTTTTAGACAATTCCACAACCGTTCACTGTATGAAAATTTAATCTTGGCATTTAATTTTAAAAATATTTCCAGTTAATTATAACTTATTACACAAGTAACTGTCTGTAGTACAATTATAAACATTTTTTTAAAAACTGTCATGCAAATTTAATGTATTTGAACATTTTAAGTTAAATTATCGTGACTTTTAATTCCATGAAAAATACTGGAAGTTCATAACTTTTGTATGGAAAACCTGGAAACGTCAGAGAAATTTGATCTAGAAATTCTGTAGCAACCCTGAGTAAGGCCAAAAAAAGTGATTTTCAACAGACAGCATCCAAAAGAGAAAATTTGGACATATCCTGACTACAAAAATTTAAATATAATTACACTTCATGACCGGGACTAGCTGCTGTAGCCACCATAGGGTATAAGTATCTCAACACTAACAGAACAACCTAATTACCCTTAGGAACTTACAAGCTTGCAAAAATTAAGCAGTGCCCTCCAAACACAATTCACGAAGAAGCGGATGCTCCGTTAAATGCCTAGAGCCGACCTGGCTACTGACGGCTCACAGCGCACACACTGAGGGAAAGGGAGATGGGGTTAAAAGAGAAGGGAGGAAAGAGAAAGGAATGCAGTGAAGGGAAACACAAAGGACACGATCCAAGTCACAACTGATGCAAAAATGTCAAGTTCCTATAAAGTCCGCCGCAGTACCATCGTCGCCACACTCGGGAGGTTACCACAACCTCCCCTACAAAAAGCACTGATAGGTGCACCCATTGTTTTCAATGCTACAGCCTACCACGCTAGAAGTCAAACAAGTAAACACATTTGTAAACACTGACTACAAAACAAAATAAACACACAGACGAAGATCTCTTAGCACTTTGACGTATACATGTACATAGCCCGTCACTGAAGCACAGTACAGAAACATCTCACAAGATGAGACAACAGGTGAATAAAATGCGAGCGGCACAGCTTTACCCATAGGCTGCAGTCCCATGGCACCGAGCCAAGTGCAGAAGTATAGCGGGTTGCAGGCAGGGGATTAAACAGGAAGCAGCTTCCAGCCCCAGGAGCAGAAGCTCTTCTCCGCAGGGGTGGAGTGTCGTACCGGCAGGTGACGTGTGGATGGCGACGACAGCTCTTGAATCTCGGCAAACTCCCACAATGTGAAGTGACTTAAGATCATCGGAACAAAGAAAAAAAAAAAGACAAGACAGCTAGGAGAAGAGCAAGGAAAACATCTAAGGTGAATGGAGAGAAAGGGATACAAGTCAAGACAGGACAGCCACTGTGGAAGATACACTAGCCAGTTAGAAAGAAGTGATTGAACTTCTCAAGGTGGGTGGCTTCCGGCTTCGAAAGTTTACGAATAACCATCTAGCTCTATCATAATGGCTACCTCCTGATGATGTGCAGCATCCCATTTCATTGTCATTTGATTCAGATAGTAACTTAAAAAATTTCTCGGGGCTTTGCTGAAATCCCACATACATTTTCATATGAGATTAATTCTCAACAAAGTCCTGTTACTAAAAGGACCATTCTATTCAAAACTGATTGTGTCTTTGATCCACTGGGTTGGCTGGCTCCAGTTATTGTTGTGGCAAAGATGTTGATGCAGTGGTTGTGGATTCTAAACATTTGCTGGGAAGAATCCTTTCCAACAGCCATTCTTGAAGAGTGGCACACACTGGAGAGTGAACTCCCACTGCTGTCTTTTGTCCAGCTCCTACGTCTCTACAGCTCCCTTTCGAACAGTTGTTATGACTGGCATGGGTGCTGCGGCAGCTCCGAGGTGGCATATGCTGCAGTCGTGTACCTCCGAGCTGTACAACCAGATGGGAAAGAGACAGTCAGTTTAGTGTTCACAAAGACTAAGGTGGCATCACTGAAAAATATTTCTGTTCCACATTTGGAGCTGTGTCCGGCAGCCATCCTTGCCAAGGCGCTGAAATGTTGAAAACGATCCTTGAAAAGGTTCTATCAGTTAACAATGTGTGGGCATGGTTTTGACTCCACCGTTGTTCTAAGCTGGATTTCGGGGTCTCCTCACAGGTGGAAGACCTTTGTGGCCAATCGGGTCAGCCAAATTCAAGATGCTATTTCATTGGTAATGTGACACCATGTAACATCTGAAGATAATCCAGCGGCTTGTGCTTCTCGAGGAATCCGACCTTCTGAATTACCCTTTCATCCTTTGTGGTGGTCAGGCCCTATCTGGCTTGTGCTCCCAGAAGCTAAGTGGCTTCCCCCCTTTGTGACCTCTGGAGTTGTCAAACAAGAAGATGTTGGTAGTGAAGGAACGACAGTGGCGATGGTTACCAATCTTCAAGATGATCCTGTGGAAATACTGCTAAACACCTGTGGTACCTTTTACCAGTTGGTACGTACCACTGCTTATATTTAGCGTTTCATCAACAATTGTCGCAATGATACTCGTCAGACTGGGTCACTGTTGTCTGAAGCTGTCTACAGAGCAGTAGAGTTGTGGATTTTGCAAGTTCAGCAGTTTGCAAGTTCAGCAGCAAGTGTTTGCAGAAGACATATATGCTCTAAAAATCACCAGACTGTCAAGATTACCTTGTAAAAACTTCTGCCATTTATTGACACTGCAGGTGTGCTCAGGGTGGGTAGGCATCTTCAGTCTTCAAGCTTACCCTTTAACTAGAAACATCCTGCCTTTCTCCCTGTGTGCCTTCAATTTACTGAGTTGCTAATTCGCCATGAGCACATCTTGAATAACGATCCTGGCATCCAAACTCTCCAAGGCAATCTCAGGACAAAATTCTGTATTTTTGACGACAAGCAGGTTGTCAGGTTCACAATAACCATGTGCCATAAGTGTTTTAGTGCTAAGCCTGTGCCGTTCTCTCCTGTGATGGGTGACTTTCCGGCTACAAGAGTCTACCAAGTTATAATATTTACTACAACAGTGAGCCGGACTACCCAGACTCTTCGTACAAGGCCTAAGCCTATCCAACATGAACAACAACGAACAAAGATAAAAAACAAGGTTAAATGGGACTACTGTCCTTTGCATCTACTGACCTATGCTTATAGCTTATCAGAGATTAGGGATCTACTCTTTACGTTCCTGAGCAAGGAAGAAACCATTTTAGAACAAACCATGTATTGATATTTTAAGCACTCCAGATACAATATTCGAACAACCTTATCCCACTTTACAAAGGTTTATTAATTACAATTCGATGCGAATGCATGACTCGCTACAACACTCTTTACACTCAATATCATAAAATGTCAGTTCCTTGTTTTACGTGTATCACCTCAACACACTGACAATGACCATAACACGCTTGAATACCCAAAGCAACAATTGCGATTACAATTACAAATACGCACCAATACTTATTAATACATCTTTCAAAGGTAGGTCAATGCACAATAGGAACGCAGATACTATTTCTGAGTCTCCATTTACCCTCTGCGCACCAAACGCCCCTCGTCTATTCTTCCTAACATAATCTCCCTGCTAACGAGCACATTAACTCAATAGTCAAATGCGAAGATTACCACTCTCGTCGATCTCCCGTAACGGAGAAAGCCTGCCAACCCATCCATGTCACAGGAATTCCTGTTACACCAGCGCAACTACCTCGTAGAGCTTAATCCCCCTCCAGCGGTGCCGCGCGGTGCGAACTCGCGCACCCGACAAATGTTTGCTAGGGCCTCTTCTGCACCAGGTAAATCAACCTGTCCATTTCACTCACCAACCGCCTCTGGCAGTGTAGGAAGTAGATATGTATGATTGCAAGACGAACCCACTTAAGTTTTGTGTTGGGTCTTACGCACATCGGCGACCAGCAGGATACAAAGACCCTTCGTGACTACTCTTCAGTACAGGCACCTCTCCCATCGAACGCAGGCGTCAGAATGAGCTTCTCCCCTATGCGAGCAGCGCTCGCCTCCACCCGCGTGCCCCTACCGCCGGTCGGCGGAACTAGCCTTCCCCCCCCCCCCAACTCCAGGCCGCTCTCCTCCATGGCCAGTGGAGGAGATGAGCGGGGTGGGCGGGGGGCAGCCAGCACCGTCAACCAGGGCAACCCAACTCCTAAATAATTACCTTCACGCTAACCACAAGTCACTCACAAGAAGGAAGGGCGAAAAGACTCCCCCAAAACTCAAAATTGAAGAAGAAACACCCCTAAAAGGAAATAGAAAAACTCAAAATACTCAAAACCCGGCAGGAGCCCGCTCAACCCCCCTCCCTATCCAAGTCTATGACCGGCCCTCGACCTCCGATGACCTCTCTGTCATCGTGACACTCTGCTCCCCCTCCCCTAGCAACCCTACTTCCAAGACATTTATAACCATACTTTGACTCAACATTACATAACCATTCAAGTTAGTATACACAATTTTGCAAACACCATCACAATCATATAAACAAATAACATAATCACAAGTCCATTACACATTAGTTAATCATGAACGCATTGGAGGCGCATCACAACATATTAAAATAGACTCTTACGGCCTAGGACAAAATACCTTTAAATGCACCACATGTGCTTTCCTTTGCACCATAGGATCATTCACCTTATGCATGAGCCAGGTCTTATCGCCGAGACACTTTTGCAACCTGTACGGCCCTTCGTACCGCGGTGAGCCCGCGTCTAGCAAGCACCGTAGTTACAGGCTGCTAATCTTGGCGTTGCTAAGCATCGATCAAGGCCCAGTGCCACTCACCAGTACCCTTCCCATTAGAACACACATTAAACCAACGACAATGACACAGGGTTCTCTAAGCTACCAATTATGAAAGACAGATCTAGGCAAAACAATTTATATAATGTAAGTCATCATACAAAGCTTAGCAGTTTCACACGTATTCTCCACTGAGAAGTTGAT